>BSBM01000773.1:8567500-8720000 GCA_027924585.1 Larix kaempferi
ATTTTGGGTTATGCACCCAATCATTTAATTCTTCCAAGAGTTGGTTGAGGCAGTTAATGCCTTGGGGATGGAGAGATATGGCAGTCAATTTCATGTATGGGCAAGCCATCAATCTGGAAAATCGTATTTTTGCTTCTTGGGCAAGAAAACACCCACAAAATGGTGCCCAAAGCCATTCTGAACCGATGGCCTTTGCTCTCTCAGGTAGTTTGAGCTAGCTGGGACTTTCTCCATCACGTTTTTCATCATTTCCTGCATTTTTCCATGCTTGGGAACTCGTTTTTGTATTGCAGAGTGGCTGGGAGGAAGAGAGCCACAATTTTTGGGGTTATGGAGGCCGTTTCTGTCCATGAAATGCCCATAAACGTTTTCTGAAAATGATTATGCTCTCCTAGGGTTGAATTCCCATTTTTTTCCATTTCGTTTTGGTTGCCCATGTTTTTCTGAACTGGTAGAAACCCCATCTTTGGGAATCTCACTGTAAAAATGTTTATTCATGCCCAACACTTATACTTTTGCTGTTATGTGCATCCCTATTTTGGTTTGAACCTGTGAGCAAGAAATTTGGAGTGGTAGTGGACAGAATTGGCTTCATAAACCTAGTGGGGAAAATAACCTCTCAAGAAGAACAAAAGGGCTGGCTACTCTTCTAGAATTGAAAATGCAATTACAAGAGTTGTTGGAAAAGAAATATATCAGGCCAAGTATGTCCCCATGGGGAGCACCTGTTCTATTTGTGGAAAAGAAAGATGGAACACTCAGGTTATGTATTGACTACAGGTAGTTAAACAAGGTCATTGCGAAGAACAAATACCCATTGCCCTGAATTGATGACCTTTTTGATCAAATGAGAGGAGCAAAGGTATTTTCAAAGATCGACTTGAGGTCTGGTTACCATCAGGTAAGAATCAAGGAGGAATATATTCATAAGACAACCTTTAGAACAAGGTATGGACACTATGAGTTTGTAGTGGTACCATTTGGTCTCACAAATGCACCAGCTACATTCATGTGTCTCATGAATAGTGTTTTTAGCAAGTATTTGGACAAGTTTGTTCTTGTATTTCTAGACGGCATTCTCATCTATTCTAAGAATGAAGAAGAGCATGAAGAACATTTGAGAATGACTTTGCAATTGCTAAGGGAGCATAAGCTGTATGCAAAGTTAAGAAAATGTGACTTTTATAAAGATAAAATTCATTATTTGGGTCACATTATCTCAGATGAAGGAATATCGGTGGACCCTGAGAAGATTGAAGCCATTATGAATTGGCCAACTCCAAGGAATGTGACAGATATGAGATCTTTTATGGGCCTTGCTGGTTACTACAGGATTTTTATTGAAGGATTCTCCAAGGTCGCAAACCCGATCACTTCTTTGCAAAAGAAGGGAATAAAGTTTGAATGGTCACCAAGATGTGAGGAAAGTTTCCAACGGTTGAAGAATCTTCTTACGAGTGCACAATTTTTAAAATTGCAGACCCAGAAAAAGACTTTGTGGTATGTACCGATGCATGCAATCAAGGACTTGGAGGAGTCCTTGTGCAAGACAACCACGTGGTATGCTATGAATCGAGGAAGTTTAAGGAGCACGAGAAAAACTATGATACTCATGATTTAGAACTTGCAGCCATAGTACATGTTTTAAAGATGTGGAGGCATTACTTAATGGGCAGGAATTTTGAGTTAAGGACAGACCATTGTGGTCTAAAATACTTGTTTGATCAGCCAACTTTAAATTCTAGGCAAGCTAGATGGTTGGAATTTTTGTGTGAATTTGATTTTGAGATCAAACACATAAAAGGAAAAGAAAATAAGGTAGCAGATGCACTTAGCAGGAAAGTACATGAAATGCATGTGGCAGCGCTTAGTACTTGCCAACCAGATTTGAGACAATAGATTGTTAACCATATTGCTGAGGATGAAGTGTATGTGCAGATAAAGGACAAATTGCAGCAGCAAAACCTTGAAAAGAAGTATGAAGGCTATCATTTGGAAGAAGACAAACTTCTTACCTATAAGAATAGAGCCTATATTCCAAATGTGGCAGATTTGAGGAGGCTTGTTATGGATGAAATCCATAAAGCTCCATACTCCGGTCACCCCGGATATCAAAAGACTATTGCTACAACAAGAAAATATTATTTCTAGCCAGGGATGAAGAAGGATTTCGCTGAATACATTTCTAAGTGCATGACATGTCAGCAGGTGAAGGTTGAACACCAACACCCAGCAGGTTTATTGCACCCAGTTCCAATTCCAGAATGGAAATGGGAAGTAATTTCCATGGATTTTATTATAGGATTGCCAATGACTGTGAGACAATATGATTCCATCATGGTTGTGGTGGACAAGTTAACAAAGGAAGCACAGTTTACACTGGTTAAGTCCACGCACAAAGCCGATGCCATTGCAAATATTTTCATGAAGGAAATTTTCAGATTACATGGGTTGCCAAAGGCAATAATTTCTGAAGTTCACTTCCAATTTTTGGAAAAGTCTCTTTGCAGATTTGGGTACACAGTTGAACTTTAGTACCGCATACCATCCTCAAATAGATGGGCAAACGAAAAGAGTAAATCAAGTGCTTGAAGACATGCTCCGTATGTATGTAATGGACAAACCACCCAAGTGGGAGGATTATCTACACCTGGTAGAGTTTGCATATAACAATGGGTAGCAAGAATCATTGGGAATGAGTCCATATGAGGTTCTATACGGCAGAAGGTGTAGGACACCAGTGACTTGGGACAATCCAGTGAACATAATTGTACTTGTGCCAGAATTACTTAAGGAAATGGAGCAAGAGGTTGCAAAGATCAGGAAGAATTTAAAAGCAACCCAGGATAGACACAAAAGCTATGCAGATAAGCATAGGGTGCATAGGGAATTCAGTGTTGGGGATCATGTGTATCTTAGAGTGAGGCCAAGGAAGGGTTCCTTGAAGCTTGGGAGTTGTGCCAAGCTATCACCTAGATATTGTGGGCCATTTGAAGTGCTTGAAAGAATAGGGCCAGTTGCATATAGACTTGCATTGCCTGCTAGCACTAGAGCTCATAATTTTTTTCTTGTCTCTTTGCTTAATAAATATGTACATGATCCTAACCATGTGATTAATTGGAATGTGATCCAAATGGAACCCGAGGGAGAGTTCCAAACCGATCCATTGCGCATCCTAGACAAGAAGGTAACATTGCTCCGGAATCGAGCCATCGGACAGGTAAAGGTGCAATGGAAGCACTACAGTCCCGATGAGGCTACATGGGAGCTGGAGGATGCCATGAGAGTGGCATATCCATTTTTGTTCAATTTTGATGAGCACTGAGGACAGTGCTAATGTAAGGGGAGGGAATTGTCACGTCCCCACTTTGACCCTATTGCATTAAAATTGTAAATGATATAAATATCGTTATTAAATCATGGCGAGGAGCTCAAGGCCAAGGTCCCGCCATTGATTTATCATTTTATGTATCAGCAATTAAAATCGGTGCATATGATTCTTGTGCTAGACAGACACAATGTAAATTAAGACATCATGTAAATACGAATTTTAATGAAATACCCACAACTAGCTATGCAATGCAATAAAGAGATGGGGGCATGATTTTTATAAGGAATAGGGAGGGAAATTATTCAAACCCTTGAGCCAATGGTGTTAATCCATGTGTCAATGAGAAAACCCATAAACCACCAACTACCCATTTTGGGTTATGCACCCAATCATTTAATTCTTCCAAAAGTTGGTTGAGACAGTTAATGCCTTGGGGATGGAGAGATATGGCAGTCAATTTTGTGTATGGGCAATCCATCAATCTGGAAAATCGTATTTTTGCTTCTTGGGCAAGAAAATACCCACAAAATGGTGCCCAAAGCCATTCTGAACCGATGGCCTTTGCTCTCTCACGCAGTCTGAGCTAGCTGGGACTTTCTCCATCACGTTTTTCATCATTTCTTGCATTTTTCCATGCTTGGGAACTCGTTTTTGTATTGCACAGTGGCTGGGAGGAAGAGAGCCACGATTTTTGGGGTTATGGAGGCCGTTTCAGTCCACGAAATGCCCATAAACGTCTTCTGAAAATGATTATGCTCTCCTAGGGTTGACTTCCCATTTTTTTCCATTTCGTTTTGGTTGCCTACGTTTTTTCTGAATTGGTAGAAACCCATCTTTGGGCATCTCACTGTAAAAAAGTTTCTTTATGCCCAACACTTATACTTTTGTTGTTATGTGCATCCCTGTTTTGGTTTAAACTTGTGAGCAAGAAATTTGGAGTGGTAGTGGACAAAATTGGCTTGATAAACCTAGTGGGGAAAATAACCTCTCAAGAAGATCAAAAGGGCTGGCTACTCTTCTATGCACACCTTGAACAACACTGAATTGGAAGGTATGGCCTGAGGGACTGTGTAGTAGTGAAGGGAATACTTCCTTGAATCAGGTGTGTAGGCATTGTGGGGAACCAAGCTGGATAGATCTTGTAGGGGTACCCATAGCTCTGTGGTTGAGCTCACTAGCTTATCAATTCTTCCTTTTCCATCTCCTAGCAGCCTGATAAACCCAAGTGCTGATTGGCTTGGCTGATTTTGGTGTATTTTGGCTACGTGTGAGTCTGCTGTTCCCTTCTTCCTTGTATAAATCATGCCCAGCTCGAGGGTGGCAGTTGTATCAAGAGATTAATAAGCACAACTGACCTATGGTTGGGTGGAACGTTGCAGATGCATATCTGGTTTCTCAAGGACTACTTTGTTTTAAGATAAGTACTCTCATGTGATAATTATGTATTGTTTTAATTGATGAATGACATGAATATCTTGAATGTATGATGAATGACATTAATATCTCGAATGTATGATGGATGTGTAATAGAATTTAATTATGTTTTGTTTTCAAATATTTATGCATTTGCATATGTCCATCTTCATTTTATATGAATGTTTGTTTACTAAGTATGGGGCTAGATGTCTAGATTTAGTGTCATGTTCTCCCCCATGCTGGTATGATGGGTGGGTATGTGACATGCTTCATCTCCTAGGGTTAGGTTTTTGGATGTTAGGGTTTTTGCTCTTTTATGCCTATTATACAAAGGTCCTTTGCGGTCTCTTTGTACTCAACTCTTGTGAATGAGCGTAGCAGACACATCTCTCTTCAAAGATAAGCTATCACCATTTGAGCTAGTTTGTATTGCTTTGTAGTTTACAGTTTTCTTCCATTCTATTCATGAATAGAATTTGATTTTTACTGTACTGCTGTGCTTTTTGCAAAATAATTGTGTACGTGTTTCCATTTTATATCACTGCCTTCATTTAATTCTCCAAATAATCCAGATCAATTGAAGATGAACACAAATGAGGCAAGAAATACACCTCTTGTAGCAAAATGACCCCTTTTCTCAGCACAAATCTAATAAGAATTTGGAAAAAAATTTAGAGATAGATCAGAGTGCATGGTGGAATGATACCTCCAAGAGTTTTTCCTAACACTAATTGACCCAGATAATCATCGAGATAGATAGAAACTTGACTTCTTGTATCGTCTGGTTCCTTCTACAAGATTAAACAGCTCCCTACCTGACCCTCAAATTCCACCATATTTTTGTGTCGCATATCTAAATGTTGAAGCACAATGATACTCTATAATAGGTGGGAGTCCTCTCCCGCGGCTCTACCTACAAGTTTCTTGTCTGCCACAAGGTTTGCAGCCTTTCCTACTTGGGGTTGTGTTCCTTGCGGAAGATTACTTATATGCTGTGAAAATTTTGGCGAAGGTTCTCTACACTTATCTATTTTTCCAGCGTAAGAAAATTTATTGTTTGCTTCGAAGAGGATGAAGTATTCCTTCGAGAATATTCTACACCAACATATATTTGACCATGTTTTGAGTGTACTTCTCTACTGCAACTACTTGGATTTGAATATGTGGCTTGCTAAAGGTCTTACTAGGTGCATTATTGTTTGGGTTGATACTTTGAGCATTAGTTCAAGGGTAATGTCCATCCACTTGTGAAGTTTGTAAATTATGTACATCCACTTTAAAATAGTGACATTCATTAGGCAAACTAAGACATTGCCTCCTTTGTTACTGATGGCCCAAATTTTTCATATGACCAATATTTATCTGGTTCACCATGGATTTCAGATTGAGACATCTTGAGAGATTTATTCTTTTTGAATTTACGTTGGAGATTCCATGATTCATGAATAGTGCTTTGAGGTAAAATAACATTGTGATCTTGGTCAATAATATTTGGAATCTTCCTTTGGTTGAATTGTGGTTGAGCAGTTGAATTGTGGGAGTTTTATATTATTGATCGAAGTTCCATTCATATAGAGATAAAAATTTTAGTATCAAATCTGCAAATCCTAGAATCACATGTCTCAGGAGTGATAATCCATTCACTCCAGAACCCATGTTATAAATAGGAAACCCATCTTTACAAATACAAAATAGATTCCATTTTTTTAGAAAGACTCTGTTATTGTAAGGATAGAAAAAATGGATTTAGCATTAATGTACAAATCTTGTTTTTGAAATATAAATGGATTTAACATCCTCAAAAACCTTAGGGTCACCCAAATTATACAAGTTTGACGACTATCATATGTGTTTTCAAGAATTAATCTAAAATTTCTACACTATTATATAAAAACAAGCTGAAAAAAACCAAAAAGGTCCAAAACTTCTAACATTTAGACTACTGCTAGAAAAAATGTTTGAAAGCTTAAACTGTGCACAACTCCGAGTTGAGCATTGTTTAATATTAGCTGCTGGATATTGTAAAACAATTTAAATAAAAATATTGTACACAATGTAATATGCATTGGTAATTTCTGATAACGCCCGACTAAGCCATAAACTCTTATCAACGAAATTATTTGAGATCCAAAGGTCAACAGGTCTGCTACAACTGCATTAAATGGCCCGCAGTAGGCTAAATATTATTCACCTTCCTTATGTGTATGTGTATGTTCCCACCAGACATTGAAAAAACTCACCCACTTTTTGAAAGCAGTCTTTAATCTCTCTATGTGCCTCTCAAAGGATTTGAACTCCGACCAACCAATCCTATGAAAGAAATTTGTTAAGTTCAATGGCCCCTTTATGAGATTTGAACTCTTGCCACCTTCTAAAACAGTGCTATTGGAAAAGTGCTTTTATCTCTTGAGTACCCTCTGAAAATGTGACTCGGATATTTCTAGACTTTAATCTGTATGAACACTTGGGTACTTGTCATTGCACGAAACCATGTTCAACGTAGAAAGCAAATTCCTAAAAACTCCTTTACAAATTCTCTTGTAGTTTATTTCTACCAACATTTCCCCAAAAATGAAAAAAAGGAAAAATATATATTTTTTCTTCGAATATACTTCAAAACACTTAATACCAAGTATGGAGTACACTAGAAACCTTGTGGAATGAAGGGATATGCTAAGCTTTTAAAAATAATTCAAGGTAGAACATACAATCTTGCAATTACAATGTTAAGAGAAGAAATTCGTCACATTGTAACAACTATTTATAGGGATTCTTGGATCAAAGTATTTTGATAAGACAACTATATAGATTAATGAATTGAATATTGGCTTTATAGACTAATATAGACAATTTTATATTGGCCCTTGTTGACCAAGTATTGAATCTTCAACTTTTTGTCACCGATATTCTTAGTGCATTCTCCTTACAAGAAAAAATTGATGTGCATTCATTAATTGTGGCGAGAGGCCCTTTCTATAGTCCAAAGTGGATGAGATGTGTCACGTCTGTCACACTGACATGGCACATGTCGGCTCCAAAAATTAAATATATAAAAAAATTATAAAACCAAGCACATGTCGACTCAAATTTAAATTAGGTAGATTGTAAAATACATATATATAAATATATGTTTTTTTAGGTGAAAAATATACATCGAATTTTAAATAAATAAATATTAGTTAGTTACAAAATATTTTCATAAATAGTTACAAAACAACTAAATCTTTGGATATTAGTTAGTCTTGCCTCAATTTGATTTACAAGAGAGACATATATTCACAACATAATCACTACATATGGATTAAGAATAACTATTTTACTTCATAATCAATGAATGGATGCAATTTTTGCCTATTTGTAGGATTTATAGTTGGCACATTCTATGGAGAATATATTGATTATGTATTATTAAGTTAATAATAGAACAATAAGTTAGATATTAGTTTCATGATAATTACAAATTAATAATAATTACTTAAATTGCAAGTATTTTACTTCATAATTAGTTAAAGATTGCAACTTCTACTTATTTGTAGGATTTATGTGTTATAGTTTACAACATGAAATAGTTAGTTGTCACTTAGACAATTATATTTGGGTAAATAAATATTTTACTTCATAATTAATTAATTAATGCATTTTTTTTCATATTTGTACCATTTATGTGTTAGCGTTTACAACATTTACAACATGATTCTAAATTGGAATAGTTGGTACCTAGAAAATTATAATGGAGACAAACCTTTTCTCAAATTTTAGACCCTAAAATGGGTTTACACCTTAATGGATTTGATCATTCTCGGCTCTTGATAGAGTCAGAGTTAAGATGGATCTATGTTGGTAGTAAAAAAATCCGTTTAGACTTCATGATAAACAACTTTCAACTTTCTAATATTAGTGAAATGGAGAACTTAAAGACCTATAATAATTGATAATCAAACACTAAATATGCCTTTAACCCTAGCAAACTATTTTATCATATACAAATAGAAATGGGCTTAGACGCCTATAATAAATGATGATATCCCTTCAACCTAGAAAGTTATTTTATCATATAAAAATGAAAGCAAGAACCCAATATCAAGGCAATATGACAAGACAAGAATTCTAGTTTGATAACCATGCTATTTTGATAAAATCAAAATGATCCCATGAACCAAACTGGTTAAAAAATGGCTAATAGGTGCACTAAGATGCCCTGGCTCATGAAAAACAATTTCTCTCTAAACAAATTGGAATTCTTAACCCGTCAACTTACTATTCAAAATTTTGAAATTATAATTCTTAACTCGATAATTAAAGTGCTTAGTGTGTTATATTTATAAATATGTCAACCTACTAAAAACTGTTTTAATGCCAAGGAATCTAATATATAATTTTGTATCTCTTAAAGACTATTTGATATATAATATTTATATATTATTATGTTTTTTTGTTCATTGGATATTATTATGTATTATTTGTTGTAAGTGTTATCTATTTTTTATAAATAAAAATATGATCTTTTATATAATATTAATAATATAGAAGGGAGTGCCCATCCAAGTTGGTGATAATTATGAGATCCTTGTTTTTGATGGAGGATTAGATTTCTAGTGATCGAGGAGGAAATCTAGGTTCTCATCATTTCTTAAAATGTGAGTGGTACATCTCTTCTTTAGGTTCAATGAGAATCTCTCTTCTTGGTGAGTGGTTGGTGGACGGAGAAAAGGACTTGGTTGTTAGGGTTATGATTAGTTATTTATGTTGGCATAACATCCTCTTTCTCAAAATGGTTGAATGGGCTAGGTCTTCTTGAGCAACTTTTTCCAAAAGTAAAGTCCATATTTAGGAATGGGTCCTTCCTCTTTAATAACTTTGTTGATAAGAGAGCACTGTTGGCGACTGGTCCTTGGAGCTATTAATTTTACAGTCTAGTTTTATTCCATTGGTATGAGTCATTCAATATTAATATGGATAGAAAATATAAGTTTTTGTTGAGGGTATCTCTTCCTGGGTTGCACCTCCAATTGTAGGATAGAAGAATATTGGAAGTTGTTGAGGAAAATATCATCTCATTTAGGGATATTGCTCAGGAAACCACTATAGACAGTATTATGTTTCTTATAGTTTTATCCAGTTTGTTAGAGGGGCTCTCAAGAGAAATTATTATTGAAACATGTGAACTCTCTTGGGTTCAGAGGCTTAACTATGAAAATATCTTGTTTTGTCGATGTAGGTATTGTCATGCTCATGGTCATTTATTTAGAGAATTCCCTAGCAAGGTTTTTAATGAAGAGGAAGTTGTTCAAGCTTATGCATAAGCAATGAAGCACAAAGAAACAAATGATATTTCTCCTCCCCCGGGGGCTAGTAGTCAAGCTGGTAGCATGTGGGAATGATGTAAATCCTTTAGTTTTGGGTGGATATGGTGCCATTAATGGGTCAATGAAGGTTCCCATTGGTTATGACACATTGTTGGAGGAGGGGGAGGGGTTTGGTCCAAATGTTTCTCATCCTCTCTTAATCCCCCCACTTCCATGTTGCTTGAGTCAAGTTTTTTCAATCATCCATAGTATTGAATGAACAAATAGAGGGGTTTCTAGTTCTATCCATGTGCATGTTATTTTAGGGGTTGTGACTGAAGGAAATCTAGGTTTAAGGATGGAGCCTTCTGCTTCACATAGATTCCCTAATATTTTATATGGGAATGAATGCTCCCATCTTGTTGGTTCTTCTCAAGAAAGATGGAAACTTTGCCTTCATCTTCCCTGGTTGGGGTCCTATTAGTTGATTCAAGGGAGTTAGTGGTCTTATTAGGGGTATTTTCTTCATTGTGGTTGAGCTCATATTGCCTTGGGGAGGGTCTTTGGTGCTTGTATTAGCAAGTGTCCTTCCTTGTATGAATCATTATGTTGTGTGTTTGTCAATTAGATGGTGGTTATTTTGCATGTTGGAGTGGATTCATTGTTGGTTGATTTGTTGGGGGGACTTTCTCAACTAATAGAAAATGCTTCCTCTTTCTTGCTTTTCTTCTCTAGATATGTTGAGATTATGTTTAGATATGATTGGGGTTGAGGTGGGTTCCTCTTCAAAGATGAATGGTTTTACCAAGCTTTATTCATTTTCATCTCAGACATGCTCATTCCTTAGAACTGTCTACATATGATGAAATAAATTGAAACAACAAAAGAAGAGTTAAGGAATTCTCTCTTTCCCAATATCTTTTATGAGTTGGAATTTCTTTCAATCGTGAGATCCATCCTTTAGACCCTTTCTTTATAATATTGTAACTCGTTTTCACATGCTCTAAAGCTAGCTCCAACTAGGCCCAACTTGACACCCCATACTTATAGTTGATTTGCAATCTACTTTTCCTGCTTTTCCATTTTCTCTTTTGCACACACATAGAGACTTCCTTTTCTTTTATTAAATTTGTTGTTGTAGATTCACCTTCGATTTCTTGAACTTCTTAATTCTATTGTAATTCCTCTATGTAGCATGATCTTTTATATCTACATTGTAGCTTATCCCATCCCCGATCTTCCTTGCTGGCCTCTTCTCTACAACTACTACAACCATTTTCTTAGTATCATGTAGCTCACTTTGTTTATTTTATTTTCTTGTAACTTCCTAGTCCTTCTACCTTGTTGCTCCCTTTCCTTGAGTCTTTACTCTTTTTTAGCCAAACCCAACTTTTCCATTATTGAAGTTGAGTTTTTTGTTTCTTGAAGTTATTGCTCTTACATTAAAAAACATACAAACTCTTTCCTATACTTTCTTCGTTGTTACTAATTGATACATGCTGATGTCAATTATTACTTCAAAACCATCAGTGAAAGATGTCTACGTATCAACATGGCAATGATTCACATGCCTCAAGCATTCATTTGGGGCCTATAGATTTGCATTATCATATCCTTTAAATGTCCTTGATGTCCCACTGTATTTGTAGAAATTTTAAATGTTCTTCTTATACCTTTACTTTTTTATTCAAGGTTACAAGCTCTCTCATTCGTAATAACAACAATGAATCTTTCCCTTTCTTCATTTAAATATTTAAGGAATTATGTGGAGGAATAACATACCTTCTCCTCAACTTGGTACTTGCATTCTTATTAGTCCTTTTTAACCATGGATTATGTAATGATTTTCAAGCTTGAGAGATCCTCAACTTTTATTTCTCGTACATTCATGATTTTGCGCCCTCATGGAGTATCTGATAGTCCTACATATCTAATTTCATTTTTGTTATGTACCTCTATCACCTCCTCCTTTGAATTAGATTTAAAATGATTGAAGCCACGCCCCACTATGATCTTATAATGAAAAATTGCATTCCTCCAAAATTTGTAAATTCACCCTATCTGCATTATTCCTTGTCTAATTACATTGAGAGGCTTCGTTTGTGCTCTTTCTCAAATAACTAGAAACTTATTTCCAAAAATCAGTTCTATCTTTTAGATTCTCCTTTATATTACCCTTCAAGTGACTGTAGATATTCTTAATTCCGTGTTTTGGATTTAACATTACATTTTCCCCAAATTGACACTTTTTCCTAGTACTACTTCATTCTTGTAGCTAATTCTGAATCTCAAAATACCCTCTCCTGATACCTGTACCTGATATTTGGAACTTGATCCTACATCCAATATGTTAGGTAAACTATGTTCCAGAATTTCATGTATAATGAGAAATTCTAGAAAATACCTATTTGATATTTTTTATCAAATTGAGTTGCAAGCCTCTTTTCTGCTATTTTTTTTAGAAAGATAAAAGGCACTAATTTATAATCAGATTCACTATTCTTAGTCTCCTACCGATACTCTTTCCAATGATTGCTCCCATTTACATTTTTGAACACAGATATGAAAGTTACAACTCTCCAAAGTCAACAATTTTACCCAATCTTACACTATTCATGTAGTTGCACTTATTATGAAGGACAAACTTCTAAGACTCATAGAAGAAAATCTGTGAGGAACTAGAGAAAATTTTATATTGGATGTGGATACCACATATGTTGGTGAGTACCTAGACATTTTCATTGTTCAAATATGATACTCCATCAAATTTTTAAAAACTTATGGTATCACCGACTTTTAATTTATGTAATTCTTCCATAATTTTTACAGAAAATTGCTCTCTCTCAAACTAAGCATTTATGGAAAAATTTCCTCTAAGCAAATTTGTTCAGCTCAATGAGTAGAAAAAATTTCAAAATCAGAATTTTTTTTTCGTTATGAGTTCTTGGGCCACTTTTGCCTCCTTCAAGTTTTCAAAAATCGACGTTTCATGTGCCCAAATAGTGGATTTTGGCCTTCTTTTATCTCCCAACTTCACATATATTTGAATTTGGCCTCAAGGCTCTAGATTTATCCATGTTCCTGGTCCATGACTGCACCATAACAATTTGGGTCTCAACTGGCCCCCCATCCATCCTCAGGCTACACACCTTCAAAACCCATTAAATTAAAATTTCTACAAAATCTAAGTAGAATGGGTCCTTGTCCCTCACTGGTGATCTTGTATCCTCCATTAATAACATCAAAATGGAACAATTCTCATTAAATTCTGGTTTAATATGTTCCTATTATAACCAAAACAAGATTTTCGTTCTAGACTTGTTATTTTATTTTAATTTTGATTTTTTTTAGCTTTTCTAATTTTTCTGTTGACATGGCATGATGTTGGCGTGGCATAGTGTTGGCGTTCCACAACACTTGTATGTTGATGTGTTGGAAAATCCTACGTGTCACTCTGTGATGTGTCCAGGTCACCTCATTGTCCACCTAGTCTCTATACCACTTGACCTTGGGTGGAAGTGTGTGAGCGGTAATCCTTACCAGAGGTGGTAACGACTCGCGAGGAAAGTAGTTTTCGAAAAATATGTTTGGAGTCATTATCAATGAAAAATTGACACATGGATAGGCGGTTCACCCCAACAACTCGTCTATCCCTCGTTAACGAGTGTGCATATTGTCGGTGCGCTATGCACCACAACCATCAATTGTGATGCCTCCAATCGATCACGTCCATCTGTAGGTTTTAGCCCATTTCCACCTAGCTCCTGTTTCTCAGGATTCTATCCTATGGTTCATCGATCTTGCACCCAGGTGCTAAGCTCCAACAAGCCCTTGGATTGGATCTCAGCGTTCGGGTGCTAATAAAATTTTTAATGCTTAGCCCATAAGCTAGCACCTAGATGATGTGGTTGGTCCACATTACTTTCTTCATCCAAGTGGTAGATCCACTTCATTCTAAATCCACATGGCACCTCCACATCACATTTCCCAGGTGGCACCTATGGGGGTCCACATGAAATTTTCTAAAATTTAACCTTTTGACATTTGGCTTATCAAATTTGCGCTTGGCAATTTCTTCATACACAGGTGGCCAACCCGCACTATAGATGACCTCTTTCATTACTAGAAAATCATTATATTAACCAACAGAACTATACATTCTTGATTTTTATTCTTATTGGTAAGTTTCCATCAGTTGCTAGAAATGTATTATTTTTCGCTGATGCTAAATTATGCCCAAATTTTGAAGTCTGGAGTCTTCCATTAGTGATTTTACTTATTACTAGCTTCCATGCTAATTCTAAAACCAAATATGAGTGCCTTAAACCAATTATTTATACAAGGAGTTTTGTCAAATAATTTTCCTGTAACCTGTAACTTTGCCAAAATTTTGCTAAACTTTCATGAATTTTCCACAACTTCTCTTTGAATTCAAACCAACCATTCAAATAACCATCCAAAAATTTAGTTATTACTCTGAATTTCAGCAATGAAGGGATTATACATTGCTTTCCCAATGTTTTCCCCATGTAATTTTTGTCATATGCTTCCTGTGCAACCTCTAATTATGTTTGTAAAATTCAAAGTCGGCCCATGCATCCTAGTGTTGCAACCTAGTCTCGGATACCAATTTGTCACATACTCGGTGACCTCATGATGCATTTGGGGCCACGATGTACTCAACTTGCTGACTGAGTTTTCCTTTGACATTCAAATTCGTTTTTCTATTGATTTTAAATATCCATTGATATCAGAAATAATTAGTTATGTAAATGCTCATAAAACATCTATAAAAACTCTACAGACTATTTCTACAGGAAATGGATTCACCAATTCCATTAATTATGTTCTCTTAAATCATTTGATAGCAATAATTGATATAGACAAATAAATACCATTCATTTTACACAGATGTAGGAATATATGAATTATAATCGATTGATTGCAAACCAAGGACGTTCCTCCCAACTGTAGGCTCTGTCAAGCCACATCTTTCTTTGATAGAGCCACCCTCAAGCTAGGACTACCAATCCACAAGAAGGTGCCAAGTTTCCTGCTACAATTATTCCAATCACTATTCTTGGTATTACTCCAATCTATAGTGTGAGGTTGATGGTACAAGTGATGGTGGTCTGATCATTGGTGGTTCAAACAACAGATAATGGCTCAATCATGGGAGAAAATGATGGACCAATGGACTAGTTCTCCATAATTATATGAATGTGGAGAACCATCCAAGTGGCACCAAGGATGATAGGAACTAGACACTTGGCATACTTAGGGTTGGACACCTTTTTCCCTTCTAATCCCATGCTTAGGATAATTAACCCAAGGTTATGATTAATGAATATTAATAAAGAGGGATTAATAAAACATAGGATTAAAGGATTAAATAGAGGTAATGACTTAAATGATAAGTCACTAGGGTCATCTCCCTTCTAACGCCCCTCTCACTCCCCTTCTTGTGGAATAATAGCTCCCCATCTCTTCTTCGTCATTTAATCTATAGTAGTCATAATTTAATATTAATCATAAAATGTACATAATTGCATCATTTTGGCCACAATGAACCATTCATGTCCGGTTTCTAGCCATTTCCATCATATTTACATGATTACATCCTGGGGTTAAAAATGGGGTGTTACAAATATCCACGTGAGTATCTCATAATCTCTCACCTACTTGTTGTACAATGATCCCTTTATTTATACACAACTCATATTCTAGAGATATCCACTAAAATATGTCGACTAACATAGCTAACTTCCTAAACTACACCCTTGAGGCCACATAAGAGGACCAGTATGATATCTGTCAAGATGTGGTCTTACTGGTAACTTGTAGTGGTTGTTGTGGCAATGACCCCTGTTCAAATTTCGATAAGTATGCTCCTCCACCGTGTAGGGTTTCCTAGATGCGTATTGATTATATTGACTATTGTTAATGTATCCTTTGGGAAAATTATGTATTGCATTGGAAGGCTACCAAAAAACCCTATTCTTTGTAAGTGTACAAGGGCGGGACAAGTTGATTTATGGGCTTATCATCCATAAAAATATGGGTTCCCATTTTGAAAGAAGAGGATCACTATGGAGCACTAATGACTCAAGCAACTCCCTAAATGTGTCATTAAGGCTTACATAAAAGCTACATCACATATGTTGCCACTATGCAATATTATACATCCTAATATCCCCCTTAATATTGATTAGGAGTACAATACAAAATACATCAAGAAGAGGAAGGTGGCATTACATCACACCCAACCTCATAATGTCGACTTTCCTCATCCCAAGCATAGATCTCAACTTCATGAACTTTGCTTCTAATAAACATTTGGTGAATATTTTCTAACACATGTTCTTCACATTTACAAAACTACAATTGAATAATTTGATCTTGCACAAGATCTTTGATCTTTGAGGTAGTGAATATCTAACTCCACATGCTTAGTCTTTGCATAGAAACTTTGATTCTTAGCTAATTGAATTGCACTCTACTTTATCACATATTTTTTTTAGCCTCCCTTTGAGCAAGAATGAGATCATTCAAGACATTCCTAATCTATATATACCAGTTATTTCCCTGCTTATTTTGTTACTTTATATTTAGCCTCACAAGAAGAAAAATGAGTAATATTAATATGCTTCTTACTTGACCAAGTCACTAGATCAACACCAAAATAATATATATAATTTCTTGTAGTCTTTCTATCATTAAGATCACCATTCCAAAATTTTGAATTTGTATAACTAATAAGTGAAAAAATTTCACCATATGCATAATGAATCCCAAAATTTATTATGGCTCTAACATATCTCGAAATTCTCATATCTACCTTCCAATGGATTTCTTTTGGATTTTGCATATATTTAGAAACAAAACCAACTAGAAAGCACATATTAGGTCTAGACTGAATCAAGTAAAGCAAACTTCCAACAAGTTGTTTATATAAGTATGATCAACTCCCTGAGGGAGAACTTATTGATAACTTTACACCATATTTAAAAAGAGTAGGGGCATTTTTATAGTTGCTTATTTTAAATTTATCAAGTACATAAAGAATCTGTTTATGATGAGATATAATTTAAATGTCATCTTCAAGTTTGCATATTTGCACGTAAAAAAATAATGAAGTAGACCAAAGTAAGTGAGATAAAATGTTTTCTTGAATTTAACCACCAAAGATTTTATCATCCCATCATCACTGTGAGTAATTACAAAATCATCCACAAATAATCAAAACCAAGATTCACCATTTCCCTCTTTATATAAATGTAGTGGATCTAATCTAAATATTTCGAAACCAAAATTCAAAAAGTGTTCTTAATTTATCATTCCAAGGTCTAGGTTCTTTTTTCTTTTGTAAGGCTCATACCAATGAGTTTTGAACCGATGACCTTACACAAGGAGTGCCTTAACAGTACACCCATTCCCCATCTATTTTATACCCCATGGGCTCCAAGCTCTATGTTTTTATTTCAAATCATATAAATATTTCTTCATCTTGCAAACATACTTGGATTGTGTAGTCATTCCTTAATCTAGTTTTGTTTGGCAGGTATTGGAGATCAATAGTTGCATGTTTCTTAGTAATTTCCTACAGTTTGATATTGAATTATATAAGGCCTTGTTACACTATGGTCTTCACTGAGGGGGTGACTCTATGCTATGCAATCCTATTGCTCAATGGAAAATCCCGTTCGAGGCATTTGTTGTTGCAAATCTTTAAATAAGTAGTTGTATTAAATGTAGAATGTGTAGTTGGTGTTATTTGCCTTGTGGATTTTCCATCTCCCTTCTCCACTCTCTCCCCTTATCCCTCTCACCCCCCCTCCCTTCCTCTCCCTCTCCCCCTCACAATCACCCTCCTTCTCCCTCGACACTCACCCTCCCCCCCCCCGCTCTCTCTCTCTCTCTCTCTCTCTCTCTCTCTCTCTCTCTGTCTCTCTCTCTCTCTTTCTCACCCCTTGCCCTCTTTCTCTCTCCCCCTCAACTCTCTCCCCTCTCTCTGACGCTCACCCCCTCCCCCTCTCCCTCTCTCTGACGCTCACCCTCCTTCTCTCCCTCTCTCCCCCTCACTGTCACTCACCCTCCCTATCCCCCTCACTCTCACTCACCCTCCCTCTCCCCCTCACTCTCCTCCACCCCCTCCCTCTTACTCGCTCCCCCCCATCTCCACCCTCCTCCCCCTTTCTCTCCCCCCTTCCCTCTCTCCACCTCTCTTTGTCTCTCTCCCTCTCTATCCCTTCCTCCCCCCCCCCCGCCTCTCTCTCTCTCTCTCTCCCCCCCCACTCTCTCCTCGCTCCCCCCCTCCATCTTACGCACTCCTCCCCCTCCCCCCTTTCTCTCCCCACTGCCCTCTCTCTCTCCCCCCCACTCTCCCCCCCTCTCTTTGACGCTCACCCTCCCCCCCTCCATCTTACGCACTCCTCCCCCTCCCCCTTTCTCTCGCCCCCCGCCACTCTCCCCTCTCTCTTTGACGCTCACCCTCCCCCTCTCCCTCTCTCCCCCCCACCAAACTATCACTCACCCTCCCTCTCCCCCTCACTCTCCTTCACCCCCTCTCTCTTACTCGCTCCCCCCCATCTCCACCCTCCTCCCCCTCTCTCCCCCCCCTGCCCCCCCTCTCTCTCTCTCCCTCCCCCTTCCTCTCTCCCCCACTTTCTCTCTCTCTCCCCCCACTCTCTCTCGCTCCCCCCCTCCATCTCATGCACTCCTCCCCCTCCCCCCTCTCTCTCCCCCCCCACTCTCCCCCCTCTCTCTCCCCCCCCACTCTCCCCCCCTCTCTCTGACTCTCACCCTCCCCCTCTCCCTCTCTGCCCGCTCAAACTATCACTCACCCTCCCTCATTCAATTTTACACAAACTATCACTCACCCTCTCCCCCCCCCCAAACTATAAATCATTCAATTTTTATAAATAAATAATCATTCAAATAAACATTCAAATAATGTAAATAAATCATTTCACATTTAAATAAACAAACAAATATATATACAAACACACTACTTAAAAACAAATTCATTTTATTTGTTACAATTTCAAATTAGCAAACAATTACTTGATATAGGAGATTCTGTTCTTAAGAAGAATTGCAGATAGTGTTATATAATTTCAAAAATTCAGATTGAAATTTGAAGAAGCAAAGCTCCTAGAAATGACAGAAACAAGCCTATGATACCGGCTTAACTAATATAATGCTTCAACTATTAAATCCAACGAAACTAATATTAAAAAGTTTGAGTACATGGGAGATACCGAGCTAAACTCTGCCCCAGGTCTTACAGATTGTTAATATATAAGTCAGACTGAGCATTTAAGATAAGTTATGAAACTGCAATTCAACTCTTTGAATCTTCAAGCTAAACTCTACACTAGGTCTTATAGATTGTTAAAATATCAGTCAGACGGAGCATTTAAAATAAGGTACGAAGCTGCAATTCAACTCTTTGAATCTTCATCGATTTTTCAATTTGTCTCCTTGTATACTATTAGGGGACAGTAAAGTAAAAGAGTTTTTAATTAGAGCTAAATCCAGTAACGCAGCCATCTTGTAAGAGAAGTATTAATGTGCTCCAAGGCCATCTGGAACTTAAAATTTTCTGATACGGGTTTGCTCCTTAACTTTCAAACCCTAGTCATGGGCCCATAATTTTGTTTAATGGACTCAGAATTGTTATCCACGCTCTCTCAACAAATCTCTTCCTCTCACTTATCAGAGATCTTGATTTGTTTGGTGGCCACTTTGGCTGGTCAGGAATAAATCGGTTTTGACCTCTCCTGGAAATGACATTTCAGATTTGAATCCATGATTTCTACAGGGATTCAAACAGGTACTCTCTCTTTTTCAAATCTGGCAGCTCTACAGAGGATGTAATTTTGGAGCTGACTCTATGGAGAAAAAGGCAATTGAAGTGCAAGATCA
The DNA here is from genome assembly GCA_027924585.1 of Larix kaempferi. Classification (NCBI taxonomy): domain Eukaryota; kingdom Viridiplantae; phylum Streptophyta; class Pinopsida; order Pinales; family Pinaceae; genus Larix; species Larix kaempferi. The sequence goes on from BSBM01000773.1 coordinate 8,587,460, forward strand.
ACTATTTTCTACTTTAGAATGGGGATGGATGGGAACTTGCAGCCTTTCCTTCCCTGATCTCCTGAAGCAGATTCCCAGGACTAAACTATTGTTAATAACAACAAATATCTGATCCCCAAGGCAGCAAAGATATCAATTAAATTATTTCTCAGAAAGCTCTGATAGATTCAAGCAAAAGCCTACATTATGTTTTAAGGAAATAAATTATTACCTGAAGCAACTGCTGCTGCTGAGAGTGTAGCCAGATGTCCCAAAGCTGCTACCAACATAGCACAAAGCCTGTCCGTTGAAATCTCCAGTATCTGCTGGAGGCTGCCATTGCAGAGTATGAAATATGAAACATTTTGAGTTCTTCACAAAATCCTCTAGCATCCCAACCTGATGATTGTAGGCTAACAGTAAATCACATGACCATGATCATGCTCATTGGTATTTTTCTTTAATCTTACCATGGACAGAGAGCATATTTACTTCTCAAGATTCCCGCCAAAGTGAAGAAAATTTTCAACAAAAGAGGAATACATACTTATAATATTGATCTTGGCATCCCATCCAAGGATGATGTCGCCTTGTTTGAGGTCTGGTGTGGGCTCACATCATCAAGCAGCATCCCAAGATTGGACTCTGGGGAATTTTCGAGAGGTGTGGACCACCCTGCCCTTGGGATCCAAAGATGCTAAACTAAAGTAAATGTTTGAAGAAGCAAAGCTCCTAGAAGTGACAGAAACAAGTCTCTGATACCAGCTTAACTAATATAATGATTCAACTATTAAATCCAACGAAACCATCCTTGGTACCTCCCATGTACTCAAGCCTCTGATACCAGATCTGCTCAGACTCAAGAACGCAACCCAAACTTCATTGCAACGCCCAAAAAATTAACCCAACCTTCTGAGAGAAGTGCGAACGTACCTGAAATTGTAGCTCCAATTATTGAGAGAAAGCATTGATCTCAGTTGAGAGAAAGCATTGATTCCAGTCCAACCAGCCGAAATTCATTGCCTCTATTCCAGAATCTGATGTTAACAGCCAATAAAGGAGACGCCCAGCCAGCCGAAGTTCATTGCTTCCTTTGTCTCCATTAAAGTCCAGCCAGCCGACGTTCATTGCCTCTATTCCAGAGCAGCCTCCTCTAGTACATACTGAACCAGAATCAGACATGAAACCACACTCAGATTCATACACCTGGCCACACACAGGCACATATTCCATTCAAACCCAGAAAAACCAATCATACAAATGCACCAGAGCATGGATAGAGGAGGAAGGAGGAGGTAAATGTTGAAATTGTGTGGGAGTTGAGATTTATATATCCTTCTTTCCAACGGATAGATTATTTTTCCTCCTTTGCTCCTCTTTCTACAATGAAACGTTGAATATGAAGAAAATTTGTTCTCTCTCTTCAACGAATTAGGACTTTGTCTACCTCTGTATACACGCAAAAAGCACATGAGACAGCAGATGGAACCGTTAGCAGATGAGTCAACTGGTAAATCCAAAATGTTACTCTCATACTTTTCTTCAATTGCGATTCATGATTTTCTTCAATTGTGATTCATGCTTTTTCTTTCTAATTTCATTCATGCTTTTTGCCAAAGATTTTGCCGTGATTCACGCCGGAACTAATGCCTTGATTCATGCTTTTTCATTCTATTTTCGATTGGTGTAAAAACTATAATTGATGGGACTAAAGGGTGAAGTCTTTTTTCAGTTATCTGTTTGCTTTTTTTCAGTTCTCTGTTTGCAGATCCAACAAGGAATCCCTCTAATTCTTTTTATTTTTGTTTGTTCCTTACATTCTGCATATGTTGTAAGCTAAACTATACCCCCTTGGCGCCCTAGATATGAAATTCAAACTACACTTTGTGGTACACATGAGCTTTAGACAAGCATATAGGACAAGACAACACCACACAAAACATTACAACAGAGCGCTAGCGAAATCGTGGAATTACCTGTAAATTGAACAGAAATCCTTTCTTTTTTTCCAGATTGTGGCCGAACAGTAACTAAAGGGAGCAGAAAATTACACTTTGTGGTTTACCTGTAAATTGAATAGAAATCCTTTCATTTTTCCAGATTGCAAATAGAAAGACAGAAACTAAAGGGAACAGAAAATTACGAACCAGATATTCTCTGTGCGAACCGTTTGGTTTTGAACGACAGTGGCTTGTTTGGTATGATCCTCAAAACAAAATCCATTTCAAAACAGAGTTCCAAATCTATACTCAAGACTCAGCCATACATACAGAGGCACACAGAACTCTTCCCGACAGACACACAGAGTGCTTCCAATGAGGAAAAGGTGTTGAAAGTGTGTAATATTTGATATATGTGCTTTCCACTCCAACTTCCTTCTTTGAATATTGGCAAATTGAAGTGAACAACGACACTTTTAGGTAGTTTTGGCTTTTTCATTAGCTTTTAGGTAGTTTTGGCTTTTTCATTAGCTAGGCTATGTATGGATGAGAGTTGGATTTTGAGTTGTGGGTGTTCTTTTAGGGTAAAAAATTGGGAAAAAAATGTTTTAGATGCTTCATTATTGAATGATAATTGTAGGGTTAGAATTTTTTTGGATATCATGTTGTGGAGAATGAAATATTTATAAGTTCCATCTTTTTCAAGTAAGTCAAAACATTGATTTTAGATATTGTCTTGTACCAAGTTTTATGAATGTTAATGTGATATAGGTTTTATTATATCGATTTTAGGATTGGTTCAAAGATGTTATCATTTTTGGGGTGGGAGGGTTGCTAAGATGAAAGGGTTGGATTTAATAGAAGAGTTTATTGGACCAATCATGATAATGTGAAATCTCACTCATGAAATGATGACTACTTTTGTTGAGAGATAGGTACAAGAGAAGTTGGAGATTATAGGAAGAGCAAATCAAGGATAACTGGTGGAAATTGATTTGGTCAATGTGGTATGAAATAGTAGTTGGCACAATAGTGGGTTTTAGTACCTACATCTCCATTGCAATCTCCATTATTGGCAATTGTTTTTCAGTAAAACTTGCTTAGGCATAAATATGGTCTTCATTTTATTTTTTTAATATCTTATGAATATGCTTTGTTGCTTGGTTCAAAAGATTCTACATCCATATAAGTAGGAGAGGTGTCATGCAAAAACTTGATTCAAGAATATATTGAATTAAATAGTATGTTAACATAGCATTATTGTTGTAGCACACTTAGCATAATGCATGGGACATAGTGTTAAGGCTTGAATTAAAACATTTGAGAAAGGAAAAAAGTTTCCTTTAACCATTAATATATGTAACATGTACAAAACATTTTATTTATTCATTTTCACAATATTAATTGTAATATTAAAAAAAAAATGATATTAATAAAAGGGTGTGTGATAACTGGTACTCAAATCGCCCCCTGCCGGGTGGACGGAAAATTTTTCGGCGAGGCACAGTTCCACCCCTTCTCGTTATTTTTTTGGAATTTCGACGATCTGGGTCGTCTTAAAATGGGCCAAACATCCTAGGGGCACAGTTCTATGGCATAGTTCCACAGTAAATGGGGTGGAACTACGATTCCGCCGATTTTTATAACCGGATCTAGGGAACAAATCGCCGGAAAAGTGGGGCGATTTGAGTGCCAGTTATCCCACGCCTTAATAAAAAGATAAGCACACATTAAGAGGAAGGTAATTGCATATCTATATTCATTCAAGTAAAACATGGTAAGTTGATAGTAGATTTTATATATTTTACCCATAAACAAAATGGCGATCCTTACTATTTGGGTTGTTCCAAGCAACATCATCTAATGCTTATTACTTCTTTTAAAAATTGCAAAGAGTCATATTAGCAAATATTATTACATACAAAGTTAATAGGTTGATACAACTAATTTACATAGATTATAAATAATTTCAAACTTTTACTTTCTTCAAACTTTTACTTTGTAGAAGTTGAAGACTTTACTTAACTAGATGAATGTTCAACTTACAATATATTTGGTGTTTAATTGCTTTAGCAAAAATATATAAGCCATGGCCATTTTTTCCTTTATTGGCATATCTTGAAATTGTTATTTTCAATTTTTGTTGTGTTGTTTTAAATAGTTAAGGCTTTACATTGATGCATAAATGACAAAATGTTTTTTCTCATACATTGGAATTTGTTATTTTGAACTTTGTTATGTTGTCTTAAATAGTTAGGGCTTTACATTGATGCATAAATTACAAAATGCTCTCTAGTTTTGTCTTGACCAAAGTTGTAATTTTTTTTCTCAATCATTTCACCATTCAAATTGAAATTGAGGTGGTAGGTCTCTCCACTAATTTGTTATAACAACTACTTTCCTTTTGAGGTATGGCAACCTTTAGATATTCCTCGAGTGATGATAATCTTTGGATATCCTTTTGTGTTGTCTTCACAATTGCTTCTTATCATATTGAGATCCATCCTTTCCTTTCTTCTTTTAGGTTCCTTTTGTTTTATAATGCTCATTTATGCTTTTCCTTGGAAGTCTACCATTTTTTTTTCAAAACAAGAATAACATCCATTTTTTATATGAAAATAGAAGAAATAGTTACATATTTATCATCCCCACTATGATTGATAAGAAATACATGACTACACAAAATCAGAAATAAAAATATCTTGGTATGCCTTATGAAATCTCAATTCCTTGAAAAATCAATGTCATTTGTTTGCTGAAAATATCTTTTTTGGAGTTGTTAGATAGTTTTCCTTTATTGTTTGCATTATTGATTTCCTCGATAGGGTCTATAATCTTTGATCCAAATGCGAAGATTGCGTCATTGGGTGTGATGCCCCATTTTCCTTTTGCTTCTTGACTTGAATTCATCCCCCTTGATGTCCTTCTATGGAAGGAATATTGTGGGGGGGAGCTACCAAAACCTGCTCTAAGCTAGCAACTTCATTTCCATATTTTTTTTTGTTTCCATGGGTTTCTATTTCTTCTTCAATTTTCTCATTCCCAAAGAATTCTTTCACTTCAAGTGTTAGTGTTCAACACCCTTCCACTAGGTGGAATTTATGTTCCACTTTCCTACCTTTCTTCTAGAAGTATTCTTCAAAGACTTTTTAGTGTCCCTTCCTTGTGCTGGGTAAGAAGCCACCATACTCAAATCATCCTATACATCTCAAGGCTACTTGTTCATAGTTAAGTTTTTCATTTCAGGCCTTGCCAAATAACTCAATCAATATATTGTATGGTATTCCTTTAGTGAAATTAACCTTTTCAAACAACCTGGCATTGGGTGTGATATATCTATTGTTGGTTTATGGGAAGAAAAAATGAAACTTCCTCGGTGTACTTTGAATCTTCATAATGGAACTCCATTTTTTCCTCGATATCGTGGAATCCAAGGTTTGTTGGTCACAGTTTCCCCTTTAATATCTAGAATCCTGAATCTTTACCTATTATGAATTCGTTTCCTAAAATGTCTTTGAACAACTATTTCTAGATTATTCAGTTGATATTTGTGGCTAGTAGTTCATATTTGGTTAATTTTATGAATAATATTAAACCATAAGGTTCTATGTTCAAAGTGTCCCTCTCTAATATGTTTTATGTCCACTTTAGGAGATGTTTACACAAACTATATAACGAGGAGTTATTTTAGTGTCTTAAGCTCAATGGATCTCTGCTATAAAGCTTCCTATGGATATTGGGTTGGTTGAATCATGACTTAAAAAAAAATATAGATGTGCTTTTGTCTATTTCATGGAGGATATTGTGTTTGTTTCAAGAGAGTGTAGGGAATTCAAATTCAACATTACATTTAGTATGAATACCAAGGATTAGAAACTATTTTATGTATAGTGATGAACTATGTTCAATTTATGCTCATGAAGCTATTTATTGGTTGTAATGGTCTACAAGTGCACATATGCATTTATCTTTGATAACCCATTTGCAATTTTGCTTCAAAGACTCATTTTGAAAATTTTATGAGGGAATTGATTTCTAATATTATGAGGGTCTAGTTTTATTTTATCTCTTTAGTTGTTGCAAGATAGTGTGCACTCTATGTTTTGGTGATGGATTTTAAATGGTTTCTAATAACTATCTATTGTGTTAATAAAATTTCTCTCCATAGGAAAACCCATTTTCAAATTCTAATGTTTTTTAAGTGTCGCTTGGATGTCTATAATGTTTTCGGAAGGAAAGTAGATATTGTTAGTAAAAATCTATCTTCATAGAAGACGCATTTTCATTTTCTATTGCTTTTAAAATTTTGCTTGGATATCTACGTTGGTTTTAAAAGAAGAGAGAATTTGTTCAATTTAATATTCATGTTTCCATCTTCCAATTGATTTTTCAAAAATGGATTTGTAGCATTGCATTATCCATGTTTATGTTTGATAAAATTATTTCCAAATTGGAATGCATTTTTCTTTTTGCACTAACCCACATATAATTCTTTGGCATTGAAGGCACATGATTAACAAAGGGAAATATCTATTTGTAGGAAAATGAAGTGTCTGAAGTATCCACATTTGAAAAGATGTGGAGTTGCTATGAAGGAGGGAAATATGATTAGCGATCCAAATTCTACAAGCCTATTGACTTACTAACTAGCTTCATTAGCTTATGCCATTTTGGGAACCCTAATTGTTTTCCTTTTTAAGGATCTAGTTTCTTATGGCCAAGGAGACTAACTTAGATAATTTTTCCAAAAATACCTTGTAGATATAAGCATTCCAACAATGCATTGGAGGCCTTCATTTCTTCTTTGTTGTCTTCCCAAGACCATGAAATGACTTTATTTGTTGTAAAGTTTTTGTAATTGAATAATGTTAAAGTTTATAAATGTTCCCAATGTTTTGAGTGGATAGTCCACCCATTATCAAGTGATCAATTGTGAAAAAGGACCACATCCAAGTTTGGTTGCCTTATCCCCCTAGGGCTGATAAGGCCTTGGGTTTTGTTGCTATGAGTACACAAAACAAATCCTATGTTGAGGAGGTGATTTGTGTTCCATAGATCTTATATAAACCTATGAAACCAATGACATCATTTGGAGTACACATACAAACTCTCTTGTATGTCCTTTCAGTGCTTAGAATATGAGTCCAATTGAGTGTGGAATATGAGCCTGTGGGGGATATGAACTTGCCAATGTAACAATTCTTTGAATTTAGATAGCCCTCTTCTTGTATTCACCTTGGGGAGCATCAGTGATTTTTGTATTAAAGAAATATGGGTCATTGAGAATTTATATAATTTACAAACAACTAAACAAAGATACTATTAGAAACCAATATCCCTTACCTCAAATTTATTATTTTTTTAATGAAATGAAAGGGCCCATGATATTTTCTAAAATTTATTTACGGTATGGATATAATTAGTTGAGAATTAAGGAAGAATATATTCCAAACTCGTCATCTATATATTCCAAGAACATGGTTTGGATATGAATTTGTGATGGTACCTTTTGGGTTGTCCAATTCCACATTAATATTTATGACTTTGACGAGTGAGCTATTATGAAAATATATGGATAAGTTTGTGCAACTATTTTTACATTACATCCTTATATATTCTCAAACCACAACAACCTTCTCCACAAAGATAGGGAGATATGAACAAGTAGTCATTTCAAAGAATGGTTGATGCAATGACAAGCCAATTAAATAGAGAGGCTAGTAGTAATCCAATTTTAGGTGAGGGATCAACAATTCCACGTAGAGGTAACCCCTATAAAGAGTTAGAAAAGGTAAAATATCATGCGTTTGGGGGTGATACTAATGGAGATATGGCTAAATCATGGTTAGAGGGCATGACCATTTCTTTTCATTTTATGATTATACCACTAGTCACAAACCACAAATGACAATCTTCCAACTTAAGGGAAGCACTTTTATTATGGTGGAAGACATTGTTTCCACAACTTGGATTAGATATTTGTGAGGTATATTGGGAATTATTTGAGGAACATTTCTAAGAATGATACATCTTAGAATATTTTATAGGAAGGAAATTTAATGATTTTAATGCACTAAGGCAGGTAGGTATAAGTGTGGTAGAATATGAAGCTATATTCATGGAGCTTTTGAGATATGCCCATTACTTGAATACGAAGAAGTTAAACATAAATGAATTTTTAAAGGGATTAAAATAATAAATTATAGGAAGGTTGTGTATACCTATGCCTCACACTGTACATGAGGTTGTTAAAAAAGAAATGATTTCTAAGGTGGAGGGTTTAAGTGGAGGAAAACATAGACTACCTAGACAACCAAGTAATGGAGGGCCTATGAAGAGTCATTTAGTATGAAAAGGTTCTATCTCATTCACAAGGCATAGAAATACACCAAGAGGACATGTTTTGGAAGTTTAGAGATAACCTATAGGGAGACAAGGACCATATTTTAGGCCCCATACACAATAGGGTGGTGCACACCCACATCAAACACAACATATAAGTGTATCTACTTTCACGCATACAAGGAGACATGGACAACCTATTAGAGGGGTATGTTGGAGATGTAGAAGACTTCACCTTTGGAGAGATTGTCCATAGAGGTACAATGGGGATAGATAGGATATCAGTCAGGAAACAATAGAGGATATGGGTAGTGCACATGGGATTCATGCTACAGTGAACAATTGTGAAGCATAATATTGGTGCATAGACTTACAGACCACAGTTAAGATAAACAAAATTACTTTTTCTTTTTTAATTGATCCAAAAGTTATTGAAAATTTTATTTCTCCAAATGAACTATCTAGATGTGGTTTAATGGCAAGTAGGAAAATGGATTTCAACTTGGTTGAAATAGATTTAGGTATAATGCAAGAGCTATGATGATTGTTAAAAGTTTTTGAAAATGATTTAGGCATGTTTGCTATTCATGCGCATTTAACTACAAGGAAAAGGCCTTGTAGCGGAGGTTATAGCAGATGTGCCTCGGAAAATAGCCCAAATATTTGTTTATAATAGAGATCACTAGTGGAGGTGAGCAGGCATAGGTTTTAGCGGATGATTTTTTTGTGTGAATTTATACATAGAAAACACATTGGTGCATATAAGAAAAGAGCACACTGGTGGTTACATAAATCATGTGGCATCATATTTGGAAACACCATCAAGTGGAAAAGAAGTAAAATTTTACAATCGATGCGTTAAAATTACTCAAGCGCATCGGTTCGGAACTCATTTGAAAACACTGAAGTAGGGTAAAGAAATAATGGAGGGAATCAAATTACAGTTATTTATTATTTTTCATTTTCATTTTCGGTGTGGTAGTTATAAATAAAATCACTAGGGCATTCAAAATTAGGGTGCACCTTATTAGGGTTAAAAAATTCATAATAAAAAAACCACAGATTAGATTTTTATTTATTTATTTTTAATTTACATTTATAGTGTAGACGTTCTAACCAACCGCATCAAGGCATTTGAGGTTTGGGTGCACCGTAAAGTGTTAAACAAAAAAAATTATCGAATTAGACAAACCTAGTAGATTAATTTTTTATATATTAATTTCCATTGTCAGTGTAGATTTTACATAAACACACTAGGACGGTATAGTTTCGGTCACACCACCCTAGGGTTTAAAAAAATCAGAATTTAAAAATAACGGATTATATTAATTTTTTATTTATTTCTGGTGCGGTAGTGCTAAATTACCGAACCGATGCGTTTAGGTTTGGGCACACCATAATAGGGTTAAATAAAAAAAATTACCTAATTACAAAAACCATTTATACCATCTCTATAGTGCATTTGACCCCTGAGAATCAGTGTCATACCTTCCCTTCTCATATGACCTACCATCTGTGCTCCATGTGGCTCCATTGCTCGCTTCCATTGCTCGATGAGTGGATTTTGAATTTTTCCAAACGGTGGGAAAATTTTGAAATTTGGGGTACATCACAGCCATGCCTCCCCGACGTGCAAGGGACCAGGTAAACTCTTTTTTACCTCCTAGTTGGATTTTTAGTGGATTAAAATTTGAAATTGAGCTTTATTTTCCCTTTATTTAAAAAAATAACAAAAACATACGTGGTGCATTTGAGCCATTTAGCTCACACTACCTCATTGTGCACCTTGTAAATTTACAGGGAGTACTATGGTCGATGTGTTTGTATGTGTAGTGCACCATATTTATAGTGTGGTATAATATGCATAATGCACCGATTAACTAAATTTATAAAAAAACACAATGTTAATCACTGTGTATTGTAAATAAGAACGCACCAAATGGATGGTGCACTCACGTATAAAATGCACACCGTTATCCCCATAAAAAAATAAAACTCACAAAGAGCTACTCCTACTACGGTGCGTTCTATAAATACTTGCGCACCATGTATGGTGTGATGACGTGTTCTCAATGCACCGATGCTACCTATTGATGGACGCACCACAAAACTAAACATATTTAAAAAAAATCACCACATTAACTGGTGCATTTTTTATACATGTCTGTACTGATGATTCAATGAGATAACGTGTAATAGGCACATCGTTATCCCATAAAAATGATAAAATATGCAAAGAGACACTCCTACTATAGTGTGCTATATTAATACTTGCACATCGTAAATGGTGCGAGGACATCTCCACAATGCACTGGTGCTTCCTATTGATGGATGCACCTCCAAACTAATCATATTAAAAAAATCACCATGTTAACTGGTTCGATTTTTTAACATGTTTGCATTGGTTATTTGGTGCACTGACATGTAACAAGCACACCATTATCCCATAAAATATTTATAAAACCTGCAAAGAGCTTCTCCGACTACGTTGCACGCTATTAATATTTGCGCACCATCGATGGTGCAATTATGTCACATTCCCCAGCCTCCCTGATGGCCTTCAGAGGCCACGGAAGATCTCTGTTATATTTTTTTTCTCCAAATTCATTCATTTTCACACACAACCACAATGGGATTGGATCCTCAATCCACCAATGCAATCTGCAATCCGCATTCCGCGTTCCGCGTTCCACAGTCTACATGGGGGACTCGGAAGTCGGATTTCTAAATCCGGTTCTTCATCGAAATCGCACTTTTGAATTCCGCAATCCACAATGCGGAATTCGGAAGTTGGAATCCATTTACGGCTTTGAGAATTTATCCATCCGACTTCTGCTGTTCTACAATGATCATGCGGAACTCAGAAGTCAGAGTCTCCATTTTCCATCCAATGAATTTACCTCCGGCAATCCGCATTCTGCATTTCCATCCAATCCGCAGTCCGTGGTCGGATTCGGAAGTCGGATTGCCCAATTATCCTTCCATAGAAATCCATTTTTCGACTTCAGCAATCTGCAATTCCGCAATCTGCATTGCAGAATTCGGAAGGGAAGAACCCCAATTCATAGATCCAGAAATATCTCACTCCCGCAATCCGCATTGTGGATGCGAAAATGCGGAAGTCCAAATATCCATTTCGGGAAAAGTTACATCCCGCAGTCCGCATTCCTCATTCCGCATTGCGGATGTGGAAATGCGGAAATCCAATACGCCAGTCTTATGGAAGTCATCCTTCTGACATCCACAATTTGCAATCCGCAATCCACATCGCGGTTGTGGAAAGGTTCTTGTAGATGAGGAAAGGCCAGGGCCACAGACCCTTGCTCTAGCAAGTTTCTAGGGAAAAATTCCAAGGGTCATAACTCCCTCATCTTTGGGCCAAATTGGGAAAGTTCGGTACCATTGTAAAGCTCTTGGAGAGTTCTATCCAGTGGTATGCTACTCCACCCAAACTGATCAATCTAACCTAGTCCTTTTTCCAACTGAAAATCTGGTCTATAACTTCAGCTAAGTGCCTTTACTCTTCTGCAATAAGATATGCCCCCATTCTTCCATGTCTTCTCTTCTTCATTTGATCCTCAAAGTGTCCTCCTTTTCCAAAACCTAGCTGGAGTTCCCTGCACATTTACCAAACTTAGTCCTAATTCATCAATGAATAATCTAAGAACATTCACCAATGAAAATACAAATGTGCAATAGTATAATAGGTCATTCACATAGGAAGGTTCATACACCCAGTAATACAGAGAATGAAACCTTATGCACACACAAAAGGGTCATGACATCAGTCCATTTCTTTTAGGCAGATTGATGATATAACATGCAAGGACTTAACCCTATTCCATAATCTTAAATCCATATGAGTTTTATCATCATATACATGTTGATGTATATGTAACTTCGGAATGTATTTCATATATATATATTTATTATACCCTTATAAGAGATGTGTTATTCCTCTATAAGGAAGTGTCGTCATTTGTATTGACAAGTGTCACAAGTAGATTAACTTGCTGATGGGTTATTAGACTACCTAATGTGGGTGTCGGCCTGATATATATGTAACTGGGGTTATTAGGTTGAGTTAGACAAGTCGACCCCATAAGTAATTAGGCAGGTCAGGACAAGTATAAATAGAGAGTCATGACTCTCTATTTTGATCATCTCAGAACTCAATCTTCTATCACTCAGAAAGTGGCGCACATTGGAGGAGGAGGATCAGCTGCATAGTAGGAGACTATCTATTGTATTTGGTTGTACTTTGGTTGAGCCATTTCTCTATCTATCTCTGAGGAAGTTGTGGGGTTTTTCACCTTAGGGTTTTCCCCACGGAAACTCTGTGTGTCTATTGTCTCATGCTTTTGATTCTTGTGATGCTTGACATGCTTGATATGATTGTTATGCATTGATATACTGTACATGCTATTCTATCAATGAAGATCCTATAGCATATTGAATTAATTCTTAAAATCTAACATGGTATCAGAGCTAACCTAAGAAGAAGACACTGTGCAGTTGCGGAAGCTAGGGCTTCTTGTTTTTTGGTTTCTCTCCACAGATTTTGGAAAAGTAATATGATGTATTGACTCTCCTCAGGAAGGTGAATCTACCTGTCCAATCAGAATTCAAGTCTGAGCACTTTCAGTTTTGGCCCTAAAAATTAGGGTTTCCTAAAAAATAGGAATTTATGAAATATGAAGACACAGCTGGAAGCTCCTTGGAAAATCAGAAGGTTGGAGCCTTGGATCAATATTTTTGGTTGTGTAGATCTCCGGGAAACTCAAACCCTAATCCAACACCAGATCCAGTTTTCAGCAATCAAGTGGTAAGACCTAAATCTTTTCTATTTCCATTTGAAGTACTCTTTAAGATGTCTCACCACACCAAGCTTGAGGATAAGCTTGAAGGAGTTGATAACTTCTGAGCATGGAAGTACAGGATTGGGTTAATCCTTGAAGAGAATGAGTTGGATACTTATATAAGTGAAGAGGTCCCTGTCCCAGAGGGAGAAGAGGCTAAGGCTCTTCACAAGAGGAATTTGGTTAAGGAAAAGAGGATCATTGCTGATTCTATTAAAGATCATCTCATCCCTCATGTGTCATCCCTAAAGACACCAAAAGAGATGTTTGATTCCTTGACCAAACTATTTGAAGGCAAGAACATAAATCGGAAGATGACCTTGAGGAATCAATTGAAGAATATCAAGATCCAGAATGTAGAGAATATGCAGTCATATTTCTCAAGGGTTTCCCAGATAAAAGAACAACTTGAAGCTGTGAGTGAAGATATAGAAAATGGAGAAGTGGTGATGACCACTCTTAATGGCCTCCCTAGGTCATGGGATTCCTTCATCCAAGGAATTTGTGCTAGAAAGAAACTTATCTCTTTCAGTAGACTATGGGAAGAATGCTCATAGGAATAAGCTCGAATTGTAGCCAGAGAAGAGAAGATGGGGAGTGAAGACCAAGCACTCACAGTTCACTCCAAAAGACATGGTGACAAGAAAGCTCACCATCATGACAAGAAAGGAAAACATCAAAATCAAAGAGGTAGTCCTAGACATTGAAGGGACATGTCCCATGTCCATTGCTATACATGTGATGATAAGGGACACTATGCCAGAGATTTCCCTAAGAATAAGAAAGCGGGTACTCACAAGAAGAAGAACTTCAAAAGAAGACATCATGCTCATGTTGCAGAGGATGATGAACCTCCCAGGAAGAGGGCTAGAGAAGATAGTGAAGATTCTTCAAGTGATGAAGAATATGTTTTATTTCTACTCTCACCGAAACCATTACTCATGGAAGTAATGATTGGCTCATAGATAGTAGGGATTCCAAACATATGACAAGATTCAAAGAATCCTTTGTGAATCTATCTGAACATGATTGACCCCACAAGGTGAAACTTGGAGATGACTACCAGTATCCCATAAAAGGGAGTGGTGAAGCCTCCTATAAACTAGACTCTGGAAAGTCTATGAAGATGAAAGATGTACTCTTTATTCTAGAACTCAAGAAGAATCTATTCTCAATCTCTGCATTGGATGCAAAATGCATGAGGGTTGCATTTATAGATGGCCAAGTTCTAATGTGGCCAAAGGGAAAGACCATAGATGATGCAATAGTGATTGGAGAGCAAGAGAGAGGATTGTACAAATTAAAGGGACAACCTGAACATGCTCTGAAGACAAAGATTCATCCATAGTCATGGATCACATAGAGGTATGTATAATTTGTTTTTGCAAAGGTTAACCAATGAGTTATGCAGGTCATTGAAGAGAACAAGAACACATTGCTAGACATAACTAGCAAATATGGCGACAATGTATGTTTCTGTATACTTTTGTATGATTGATAATGATTACTCTTGAAGTTACAAGTTTGAGTGATCTAGGGCTTATGCATATTATGTTTCTTACCTTAATTGATGATATGACTAACCAGAAGAGTCATAGGATTGAGTAATCACAGGTTTAGGTATATATGTTTATGACTAACCATAAGAATGCTTATTATTTCAGTTTGAAATGATCCTGACTATACATGCTTGAGATTATTGTGTTTTGATAATATTAAGATTATACTAATAAATGTTTGATTATATATGAGACCTCGAGGATAACACAATGATGATACTAATAAGCATGCATAGGGATCGAGAATGAATATAAGTTCAAGAACGGGTAATCCAGGAAGCAAAGATCAAGAGGGAACACACTCCAGTGGTCTCTGCAAGGATGCAGACATTCAGAGGGAGTTGATCATCTCTCTACATTCCACAATAGAAAGGTGTAGAAGAAGCTACTTCAGATTAGGACTCCAACAGCTCCTACAAGGAAGCAAAGACTCAGAGGGAGTCCACCCAACAAACAAACAAAGATAAGTATTTGAATTGTTATTTATTATATATATGATATTGTTCAGTTATGTACATACTTATGTTCCTAAAGTTAGGATGTGTATTATGCATATTAGAATATTTGCATTAATGAACAAGATACTACTAATATAGTGATGGGTAAGTGGCCTATGGCACTGTACAACATTCCTTTGCTACTTATCTAGAATGAAACCTCTTTGTTGACATGTTGGGAGTAGTGCAAACTCTTAACAATGTTTTGGTAGAGATGGAAGGCATCTAGAAAGTTACAGAATATGGATAAATGTTGTATTGAAGCATTGGCTAAAATAATTGCATGACTGTATGACATATTTCTTTATGTACAAGAATTTGTTCTGAAAACTATGAGATGTTTCTAATCATGCAATTTAACTTGTCTTGTAGGAAAGATCGTATACCATCACCTACAAAAGAAGGACTACAACATTTGTTCCAGCGACAAAGCTATCTATTGAAGATATTGAAGAACATGAAGTTCCCAGGATCCGGGATGCAGTATTGGAAGAATGCCATGATCCGTCGATCATGAAGACTGATGTGGTCCTAAGACCAGATTAGAAGTCTGCACTGTTTAAAACAGGCACCTAGGACCTGGTATGGCAGGATAGATGGCTTCCTATCCAGTTTGGTCTTTACCAAGAGTAAAGCGGATTCCAACCTTTACTAGAAGCTTGAGGAGGGCAATCCAGTGATACTACTATTGTATGTGGATGACCTGTTTTTGACATGTGAGGATAGACTGATTGCTGACACAAAGAGAAAGCTAGCTGCCGAGTTCGAGATGAAGGACTTGGGTATGATGTACTACATTCTTGGTATGGAGGTGTGGCAAAGTGCAAATGGGATCTTCCTTGGACAAGGGAAGTATGCAGTAAAGATCCTAAAGAGTTTTGGGATGATGGACTGTAAGGCCATGGCCACACCTATGTCATCGAACCTGAAGCTTATGTGTGATGCTTCTTCTGAGCCGGTTGATGCTACGATGTATCGTCAGATGATTGGGTCCTTGATGTACCTGACGAATACAAGGCCACATTTTCTTTGTGGTGAACACCCTGAGCCAGTATCTGACAGATTCGAGACATGTTCACCTGATAGTTGCAAAGCATGTTCTAAGGTACCTGAAGGGTACAGTGGATTATGGGCTCAAGTATGAGGAAAATCAAAAGTTTAACCTGGAGGGTTATGTTGATTCGGATTGGGGAGGCAGTGCCATTGATCGGAAGAGCACTTCGGGGTGCTACTTTAGTATGGGATCAGGTGTGATCTCTTGGTGTAGCAGGAAGCAGTCCTGTGTGGCACTGAGTACAATTGAAGTAGAGTATGTCGCAGCTTGTTTAGCTAGTTGTGAGGAAGTATGGCTTAGGAAGCTACTGTCTGATTTGTTTGATCTCCAGTTGACTGTTACCTATATATATTGCGACAACCAGAGTTGTGTGAAGTTTTCAGAGAACCCAGTGTTCCATGACAGGTCGGAGCACATTGAGATCAAGTTCCACTTTATCAAGGATATGGTGCAGAAGGGAGCTGTGAAGCTCCTGTATGTTGCGACAGATGAGCAGATAGCCGATGTGTTGACCAAGCCGCTTGCCAGAGTGAAGTTTGAATACTTCAGAGGGAGACTTGGTGTACTTCAGATCGAGATGCCTTCCAGAGGGAAGTGATGAAGTCCGAAGACACAGATGCACACTAGGCCATTCTTGCATGGTGGCAGGTTAGTCCTCCCATGGCAGGATGTAAGGGTCGAGCCATTCTTGCATGGTGGTAGGTTAGTCCTCCCATGGTAGGATATAAGGGCTGAGCCATTCTTACATGGTGGTAGGTTGGTCCTCCCATGGTAAGATGTAAGGGCTGGGCCATTCTCACATGGTGGCAGGTTATTCCTCCCATGGTGAGATGTAAGTGCTGGGACATTCTCACGTTAGTCCTCCTATGGTGAGATATAAGTGCTGAAGCCTTTCTAACATGATAGTAGGTTGGTCCTCTCATGGTTGTTGATGTAAGTGCTGGGCCTTTTCGACATGGTGGTAGGTTGGTCCTCCCATGGTCGTTGATGTAAGTGCTGTGCCTTTCCAACATGGTGGTAGGTTGGTCCTCCCATGGTCATTGATGTAAGTGTTGCTAGCCTTTCCCAGATGGTAGTAGGTTGGTCCTCCCATGCTGGTGAGTGTAAGTGTTGTGTGTGTGCATCTGGGTTGTGCTCCGTGGACTTTGTGGTGATCTGAAGACATTGATGTGACAGTTTGGTACACAAGTTTTGCAGAGGAATATAATCAGTCCTGAGATACTCTTGCAGGTTTTGCCGAGGCAGTGTAATCAGTCCTGAGAGATCTTGCAGGTTTTGCAGAAGCAGTGTAATCAGTCCTGAGGTGTACTTACTTGATGGCTTTCTCACAGATGATGATGATGATCAGGTTGATCATGTGATGATATAAATAAGTTGGATGTATGGTGAAGTATCAGTTTGATACTCTGTGGTCATGGATAGGTTGTGCAGTGGCATGTAAAAGATCCTAAGAGATTCGAGAGGTTGAGCTGTGTGCTCGTAAAAGGCCTGGGATGCTCTTGCGAGGTTTTGCAGACATACGTGATGAGTCCTAAGGATTCCACAGTATGACCAGTGATGATGAAGACCTACAGGTGGTGGTCCTACATCCAGTATCTAAAAGGACTGGCTTTGTAGAACTTCCTATGATGAGTAGATTCAGAGATTGGACGAGATAGCAGCAGCTGTGACAATGACGATGATTCGATGATGATGATCCAGAGAAGAAGACTTGTGCCCGATGATCTATGTCGAGAAATACCTTCCTAGTTAAGAGGGAGTGTTGATGTATATGTAACTTCGGAATGTATTTCATATATATATTTATTGTACCCTTATAAGATATGTGTTATTCATCTATAAGGAAGTGTCGTCATTTGTATTGACAAGTGTCGCAAGTAGATTAACTTGTCGATGGGTTATTAGAATACCTGATGTGGGTGTCGGCCCGATATATATGTAACTAGAGTTATTAGGCTGAGTTAGACAAGTCGGCCCCATACGTAATTAGGCAGGTCATGACAAGTATAAATAGAGAGTCAGTATTCTCTATTTTGATCATCTCAGAACTCACTCTTCTCTCACTCAGAAAGTGGCGCACATTGGAGGAGGAGGATCAGCTGCATAGTAGGAGACTATCTATTGTATTTGGTTGTACTTTGGTTGAGCCATTGCTCTATCTATCTCTGAGGACATTGTGGGGTTTTTCACCTTATGGTTTTCCCCACGGAAATTCTGTGTGTCTATTGTCTTATGCTTTTGATTCTTGTGATGCTTGACATGCTTGACATGCTTGATATGATTGTTATGCATTGATATACTGTACATGTTATTCTCTCAATGAAGATCCTATATCATATTGAATTAATGCTTAAAATCTAACAATATAGATGCATAGGTGCGTAGATAAGGCAATAGTATGCACAACAGAATGAAAAGAATTCCTAGGCATACAGACCTATTCATCAATGGACCATTCACCTAAGAAAATAGATACATGCATAACTAAACAAGTACTATGAAACCAAATCTATTCAACACATCTATAACCTGTAAGATTAGTCTTACATTACACTCATTCAAATGATGGAACATTCAACATACATTCAACTTCACATTTCTTCTCATACATAGCTTCCTATTGCTCCATTTCCATATAATTCATTCAATCAATAACTTGAACAAGATAAGCATAACCTAACACATGAAACATCCTCATGTAAACACCACAAGGGCACTTATCTTTTGCATTGAACCTCCAAGCAACTAGATATGGACTGCAACTTTCCAACCCAACCATAGATCTCTGCCCAGCCTATATTATTTCAACAATCAGAGATCACCCCCAATCTGGGGCTATGTATCGACTAAGGAGTCCCTCTCAGGTTCAATCACAGTATTGTCTCACATTCAATTAGGGAATCCAACCAACAATTAGCTTGTTAAGCAAATGGGGAATGCAGGTAAGGTTTTCTAGCTTAATAAGCTTCTCCATAGAGCTATGGGCATATCCCAATGATCTTAGATTAGTCCAAGCACCCCCATCACCCCACTCCCAACCTAGGAAAGGTTCCCTCCACTTATGCACAATACCGAGGGCACCCTTTTTCCTAGCACTGACCTGGGTGAGTGTGGTTGGTCAAGAATGTTGAATCAAATAAAATAAAACCTTTCAGGATTTAACAAGAAACCTAAAACTTCTTGGTTCCTTCCCACTTAGGTTTTCTTCTCCCTCTCTAGCCGAACAACACTATCCTACAGCTCGGTTCTCAACCACTACATAGGGTTCTTCCTCTCGGCTTCCTGAGCATCTCATGCTCTGCAATTCTCCCACAGAGTCATATCCAAGGATAATCCCTCGTTCTGCTTCCCAAACAATGTTTACTAGGTGTATTCGGATCTGTATATTTGGCTCACCCATAAATCAAGTTTTCTCTCTTATTTTCTTCACAACCAGCTCTGTAGGTGTGTGTATGACTTGGGTTGCTGGTCAACAATGGGTTATCAAACAGGATGGGAGAATTCCCAGGCATGGAGTGGATTAAGGGGAAAGTAACGCACATGGACATACCCTACCATACTGATTCGCAGGTTTCCCCATACTCCATCGAATTCATGGGTCTGGTTTTCTCAACCACCCTCTTACAATTACATTAATGTCAACATGGTGAGTCAAATGGGTTCACAGCGGGACATGTGGCAGCATGGGTACCAATCCCATAACCCCCTCATCTCTCCCTAGTGGATACATAGTTCCCCCTCATTTTGTTGCAGCCATAGCCATCCCTTGGTCTTTTATTACATAGTATTATTTACATCATTTACAATTATCTCATGGCTTAACAACACATGGATTATCAACTAGTTTCCTATGCAATTAGACTTAAGCATCCAATAGTGGGGCCTTGGCCTTGAGCTCCACGCTAGGGAAACAAACATTGCGTACAATATTTACATTACAGCCAAAATAGCCTAAGGTTGGAATGAGGGATATTACATCCTCCCTCCCTTAGAATAACACCGTCCTTAGTGTTCCAACACTTAGGATTACATATACAATCTACACATGGCCCAAAATTGCAAAAATGTTGCAGGTCTTCCTGCATTTCATCCCTTTAATTTGAACTTTCACGACCAATTCCTTTGGCTTCCACAAGTTGCTCCAGTTGGCTTTGATCTTCCATCTCTGCAGGTGGGAATTTATCCAAAACAATCCCTTATTTTTCCTTACTTTCCAACTAGTCTACAAGCCTGAAATATTCATGGCTACTAGATTTATTGTTGTTTCTTGTTGGGCAGTTACAGAGGAAATGCTCTCCTCCACATTTCCAACATTTCATTGACTGCTTTATCTTTACCCGCTCAATTTCCTTGGAGTCTTCCCACCTAGAATATTTCTTAGTGGGATGAGCGGATGAATGTCTCTTCATTGGTCCACTGCCCTTTCCACTGTTGGTTGTTTCCAGAATGTTTTTCACCTCCCTTTACAGACAAATAGAGTCCTGTAAATCCTTGTGGTTCATCTCATTCTGTTGCCTTTGTAGCTTGATCATTTCTCCAATATTCTCTTGAGTCTTGGCAATTGTGTAAAGAAGGTTTCCATCCAATTCCAACAGTATTTGGTATGTTTCTGGTGCTGGTGGGAATGACCACAGCCCGTCCAACCTGCACCTTCCCAGGAAATAGGGTGATCCCTTGAAGTTGAATCACCAACCTTAGCTAACAACCAGCTAGGTTCTTCTCAACTACGACTCTCTCCTTCAAAATGGGCTTTCTGCAAGGTTCTGACAGTCAGCACTGACCTTTTGTAACTGTCTTAAGGGAACACCTTCCTTCCGTAATTATAGTTCCTTCTACAATGATCCTTCCGCAAATGCCTTCCCGCAAATGTCCTTCCATAACACCATTTCTGCATATTGCGGATTGCGGGCACGTCTTTCTGTTGAAATATTGTAACTTCTAAGAATATTATATTTGTACTTTATTATTCCAGAGATGTTTCATTCCTCCGATGGGACCTTGTTATGTATCCGGAGATGTTATTCCTCCAAGAGATTGTGGTAACTAGGGTTATTAGATCACCCATGTGAGGTCGGACCTAAGTTAGTTATTTAGGGGTTATTAGACTCTCTTAGGAGAGGTCGGTCCCATTAGGGTAAAAAGTCAGTCGGGAGATGAGTATAAGTAGAGGAGGTGTGTTCCTCACTTATCTCATTCATTCACTCACTTGTGATTGGCGCATAGGAGAGAGAGATGTCTGCATAGGAGGAGAAGGAGCTCTTGTTGAGGACTACATCTTGTATTGGGTTTATTATCTATATTGAGGAAAGCTTTGCTAGGTTTTCTACCCCATGAGGGTTTCCCAGGGTAAATATTTGTCTATTTTCTGATTGTGTTTCTTTCAGTGATATTGCTCGTGAAATTAGGCTAAACTTAACATGGTATAAGAGCTAGCCTTAATAGAACATCTTTCACAAGGTGAAAATACCTTTCTCTCCTCCTCCGGTGAAAATTAGGGTTTCTGCAAAAGTTGGAATTTTTGGAATCTAATTGCATGGCTGGATAGCCATCCTCAAAATCAAATTTTTGAGTCCTAGATCGAACTTTTTGAGTGGGTAGAACTCCGGGAAAGTCAAACCCTAGTTTGACCAAAAGTGCAGAAAACCAGAAAACCAGAGAACCAGCAAAGCTATGCACCTATGCACCAGTGAACCAAAAAAACTGTGAACCTGTGCACCAGAAAACCAGAAAAGAGAAGACCAGAAAACCAGAAATTCTGTTGCAGATCCAGAAGGAGAAAAGTTGAAGTTTCTAGAAGCATAACACACCAGTTTTCTCAATTCAATCAAGCTCATATCCTGGTAAGTGTTATTCTATCTCTTGAGAAACTTCAATCTCTTTGACCCCTAGATAAGATGGCTCCAAGCACTAAGCTTGAAGAAAAGCTAGAGGGTATAGAAAATTTTCGAGCATGGAAATACAGAATTGGTCTCATTCTTGAAGAGAATGATGTTGTCCAATATATCAAGGATGAGATTACAGAACCTAAAGAAGATGAATCCAAAGAGAAGTATAGGAAGGACTTGATTAGGGAAAAGAGAATCATTGTTGATTCTATCAAAGACCACTTGATTCCCCAAGTGGCATCCAAGAAGACCCCAATGGAAATGTATGATGTCCTTTCCAGAATGTATGAAGGAAAGAACATCAATAGGAAGATGAATCTGAGAGCTCAATTGAAGAACACCAAGATGAAGCAAGGAGAATCAATTCAAGATTATTTCTCAAGGGTTTCCCAGTTCAAAGAACAACTAGATGCCATTGGAGATACCCTTGATGAAGATGAACTAGTCATGACTACTCTAAATGGTCTCACTAGACCTTGGGAGTCATTCATCCAAACCATGTGTGCCAAAAAAGAAAGCATGAAGTTTGATGTGGTATGGAAGATTGCATTCAATAAGAAGCTAGGGTTTCCAATAGAGAAGCCTTGCTCAAAGAAGGTGACCAAGCCTTGGCCACCCACACCAAGAGAAGAAAAAATAAATCCTACTTCAAGAAGGATAGTCACAAGGAGTCTCAACCTCCACAAAGATTTCAGAAGAAAAGAGGAACTAATCAAGAAAGAGATTACTCCCAATTCCAATGTTTCATTTGTCACAAAATAGGACACATTGCTAAGGATTGTCCTTCAAATAAGAAGAAGAAGGGCCTCCACCATAAAATACATCAAGCTCACCTAGTAGAAGATGATAGTGAAGAAGAAGAAGAAGAGGAAAGGCCTAAGAAGAAAAGAGCTAGAATAGAAGAAGAAGATGCAAAAGAATATGTTCTATTCTCTGAATTCTCTGGGTATGTAACACCTGGATAAGATACATGGCTTATTGATAGTGGTGCTTCAAAGCACATGACAGGTCAAAAGAAAACTCTTGCAAAACTTGAAGAGAAGACCACTCCATAGAAAGTATCTTTGGGAGATGACTATCAATATCCCATCAAGGGAATTGGTGAAGCAAGCTACAAGCTTTATTTTGGAACTCCATTAAAGATGAAGGACATATTATATGTACCAGGTTTGAAGAAGAACTTACTTTATATCTCATCCCTAGATAAGAAAGGCTATAGGGTTGCATTCATAGATGGACAAGTACTCATGTGGTCCAAAGGATAATCAATTGAGGATGCAATTGTTACTGGTGAAGAGGAAGGAGGTATATACAAACTCAAGGGTCATCCAGAAGTTGCCCTTGTTCATGAAGCCACTAGCCCTAGTGAGCTATGGCATAGGAGGCTTGCTCACATTAACTACAAAGCACTACCTCATGTGAGTAAAGTAGTCATAGGACTACCAGATTTGAAGATTGATTATGATGGCACATGCAAAGGATGTGCAAAAGGGAAGAATATCAAGAACCCATTTCCAAAGAGTGAAACAAAGACTAAAAGTATTTTGGAATTGATTCATTCAGATGTATTTGGACCAATGCCCTCCACATCCTTGAGTGGATATGAATACTACCTTACATTTATTGATGACTACTCCAGAAAGACTTGGATATACTTTCTAAAAGGAAAGAATGAATTCTTTGGAAAATTCAAGGAGTTCAAAGCCTTGATAGAAAATCATTCAGAAAAGAAGATCAAAATACTCAGGACAGATAATGGTGGAGAATACGCTTCAAAGGATTTTGAAGTCTTTTGTAAAGAAGCTGGAATCAAGAGGGATTTAACCACTCCCTACAATCCTCAACAAAATGGTGTTGCAGAAAGGAAAAATAGAACCATCATGGAAGCAGTAAAGACAATGATACATGGTCAAGACCTACCTATGTATCTATGGGATGAAGCAGCCAGGACAATAGTCTATGTGCAGAATAGACTATCTCATAGTGCTCTTGAATTCAAGACCAGGCAGAAGAAGTGTTTACAGGGAAGAATCCTGAGGTAAGCCACCTCAAGATATTTGGGTGTCTTGTATATATTCACATACCAAAGGAAAAGAGAACTAAGTTGGACCCTTCTGGAAAGAAGGGAATATTTGTTGGATATTGTGAAGCATCCAAAGCATTCATAATATACATCCTAGGATTCCACCATATGGATATTAGTAGGGATGTGACTTTTCATGAAGAAACAGCTCTCAAGAAATCTAGGAAGTGCCAGTATGAAGAAGTATATGAAGAAGATGCACCTCCCAGAATTGTAGAGACTGTACCCATCCCTGAAGACGTAACACTTGAAGACCATGATATGATAGAACCACCAGAACCCCCCCTTACGAACATATCAAGAAAGAGAAAGCCAGCATGGGAAAGAGACATTACACTAGGAGCAGAAAAGTATGGAGCTCTTGAAGGCTCCACTAGAGTGAGCAAGAAACCAAAGCCTTTCTCCAACTATATGGCTTTGATGTGTGATCTTGTAGATCAGCAACCTACTAGTTATGAAGAGGCAGTTCATAAGAAAGAGTGGGTAGAGGCAATGACAGAAGAATACCAGTGAATAATGAAGAATGGTGTTTGGGATATAGTTCCCAAGCCAAAGAACAAAAGTGTGGTATCCTCCAAATGGATATACAAAATAAAGCATGTTGCGGATGGTAGCATTGAAAAATATAAGGCAAGATTTGTGGGCAGAGGATTCTCTCAGAAAGAGGGAATTGACTATGAAGAGACATTTGCACCAGTTGCAAGGTACACTTCCATCAGAACCATCATGGCACTTGCATCCATGATGAAGTGGGAATTACATCAGATGGATGTAAATACAGCTTTTTTGAATGGTGTGATTGAGGAGGAAGTGTACATAGAATAGCCTCAAGGATTTGAGGTGGAAGATGGAAGAACCCTTGTGTGCAAACTGAAGAAGGCTTTGTATGGGTTGAAGCAAGCTCCCAAATCTTGGTATGGAAGAATTGACAGTTTCTTGACAAGCTTGGGCTTTACCAAAAGTAAAGATGATCCTAAGGTTATGAATGATGAACCTGCCATATTGTTGTTATATGTGGATGATCTATTTCTGATTGGAAATGGGAAACAGATTGTCGAGCGCAAGAAGAAGCTCTCTTCAGAGTTTGCGATGAAAGATCTCGGATTGATGCATTACTTCCTAGGTCTAGAAGTATGGCAAGGCCCAGAAGGAATCTTTCTCAACCAAGGAAAGTATGCTGTGGAGATCTTGAAAAGATTTGATATGTTGGAATGTAAAGCCATGGCCACTCCCATGGATTCCAACCTGAAGCTATTAGCTAATGACTCCTCAGAGTTAGTGGATATGACTCTGTATAGACAGATTATTGGGTCATTAATGTATATAACAAATACCAGGCCAGATATATGCTTTGCGGTGCACACCTTAAGTCAGTATCTAGTGGAACCTAGACGAGTTCACCTGATAGCTGCAAAGCATGTGATGAGGTACCTAAATGGTATGATAGATTTTGGTCTATGTTATCGTGGAGATTATGACTTCAGATTGTATGGCTACACAGATGCTGATTGGGTAGGAAGTGTATTAGACAGGAAGAGTACATCAGGTGGATGTTATTGTCTGGGATCTGCCATGATCTTGTGGTTTAGCAAGAAGCAGTCTAGTGTGGATCTTAGCACAGCTGAAGCGGAATATGTAGTTGCTTGCTTTGCTAGTTGTGAAGCAGTATGGCTTCGGAAGTTGCTATCAGGACTATTTGACTTATAGATGGACCCCACTGTGATCCTGTGTAACAACCAGAGTTGTATCAAGATGACAGAGAATCCAGTATTCCATGATAAGTCAAAGCACATAGAGATCCGATATTTCTATATACGGGATATGGTGCAAAAAGGAGATATCAAGCTCGAGTATGTAAGCATTGACGAACAAGTTGCTGATGTGTTGACCAAACCTCTATCTCGAGTAAAGTTTGAGTATTTTCGAGACAAGCTTGGTGTAGTTCAGAAGGACCCTCCTCGAAAGGGGGAGTGATATGGTCGATATTCCTTGGATACTGGTATTGATGTGAATACCTGTATCGATGATGAGATTGCCTATATCGATGGTAAGGTCGATGATGAGGATACATGTATTGATGAGGATACTGTATCGTTGATGTGGATACTTGTATTGATATTGAGGTTACCAGTTACGACGATGAGGTCTATGCTTGGTCCCTAGTGGATGAGGAGGGATTGTATCATCCCTGCACTTAGGTCCCTGAATTGATCTGTAGACATATGTCTCCGAGAAGTGGTCCCTAGTGGATGTGATAGGACTACATCATCCCTGAGCACTTGGTTCAAAATGTATGTGATTGGACTGATCATCCTTAGACAGTAAATCCAGTAATTCCGAAAGGAAGGATAGTCTTAAATATGATTGAGATCGGATTATTCATCCTTAGACAGTAAATCCAGTAATTCCGAATGGAAGGATAGTCTTAAATATGATTGAGATTGGATTAATAATCCTTAGACAGTAAATCCAGTAATTCTGAAAGGAAGGATAGTCTTAAATATGATTGAGTTTGGATTAATCATCCTTAGACAGTAAATCCAGTAATTCCGAAAGGAAGGATAGTCTTAAATATGATTGAGTTTGGATTAATCATCCTTAGACAGTAAATCCAGTAATTCTGAAAGGAAGGATAGTCTTAAATATGACTGAGTTTGGATTAATCATCCTTAGACAGTAAATCCAGTAATTCCGAAAGGAAGGATAGTCTTAAATATGATTGAGTTTGGATTAATCATCCTTAGATAGTAAATCTAGTAATTCCGAAAGGAAGGATAGTATTAAATATGACTGAGTTTGGATTAATCATCCTTAGACAGTAAATCCAGTAATTCCGAAAGGAAGGATAGTCTTAAACATGATTGTGATGAGATTGATCCTGAAATTCTGAAAGGAAGGATCATGTGTGTTGCAGGGTATGCTTCTATCATGATGATGATCGTGATGATCTAGATGACGATGCTGTTGATCGTGATGACGATACTGATGATTATGTGATGACGATGTTGTTGATCGTGATGATCTAGATGGCGATGATGTTGATCGTGATGATGATACTGATGATCATGTGATGACGATGCTGTTGATCGTGATGACGATGCTGATGATCGTGTGATGACGATACTGATGATCATGTGATGACGATGCTGTTGATCGTGATGATGATACTGATGATCATGTGATGACGATGCTGTTGATCATGATGACGATGCTGATGATCATGTGATGACGATACTGATGATCATGTGATGACAATGGTGATGATCATGTGATGATGATGCTGATGATCGTATTGTTTATCGAGAGGATCCAGATGATGATATTGATGTAGTTGTTCGAATGCTGCAGAAGACGAAGACTCAGTACTGGAGATGTTGATGTTCCAGTATTGAAGATCTTGAAGATGTTCTAGTAACTGGTTGAGTTACTGATGATCTATGAAGAAAGCTTCCAATGATTTATAGATGTATCATGTATTATGTAGTTGATGACTCCTTTCTCCTGTAGACGTTGTTATAATATCCTTCTCATTAAGGGGGAGTGTTGAAATATTGTAACTTCTAAGAATATTATATTTGTACTTTATTATTTTGGAGATGTTTCATTCCTCTGATGGGACTTTGTTATGTATCCGGATATGTTTATTCCTCCGAGAGATTGTGGTAACTAGGGTTATTAGATCTCCCTTGTGAGGTTGGCCTTGAGTTAGTTATTTAGGGGTTATTAGACTCTCTTAGGAGAGGTCGGCCCCATTAGGGTAAAAAGTCAGCCGGGAGATGAGTATAAGTAGAGGAGGTGTGTTCCTCACTTATCTCATTCATTCACTCACTTGTGATTGGCGCATAGGAGAGAGAGAGAGGTATGCACAGGAGGAGAAGGAGCTCTTGTTGAGGACTACATATTGTATTGGGTTTATTATCTATATTGAGGAAAGCTTTGCTGGGTTTTCTACCCCATGAGGGTTTCCCAGGGTAAATCTTTTTCTATCTTGTGATTGTGTTTCTTTCAGTGATCTTGCTTGTGAAATTAGGCTAAACTTAACACTTTTGTGTTTTATTGAAAGAGCTTTCCACAACGTGGTTTCTGTAACTCTTCATCGTTAAATCCCGCACTTCTTTCTCTTGTGGAGAACGATATCGACCATTAATATTTTGCGGATGGAATCTCATCCATTGATCTTTGATCAGTGCGGAACGCTGCGCTTTGGATTATGGAAATGCTAATTCCCATGCACTTTGGCTTGATCGATTCTCTCCCTGCCGTCGATCCCCCTTTTCGGCTTTGATCTGAGCCGTTCAACCTCTGTTATTTGAATCGGTGGTGACTCTGCGACTTTCTCGCGGATTGATCAGAGAATCGATTGATCCAGCTCGACCCTCATCTGGATCAAAGGTAAACTAGGGACCAACAAGAACTTTACTTAAGATA
This sequence comes from Larix kaempferi, assembly GCA_027924585.1. NCBI lineage: Eukaryota > Viridiplantae > Streptophyta > Pinopsida > Pinales > Pinaceae > Larix > Larix kaempferi. The sequence goes on from BSBM01000773.1 coordinate 8,616,086, forward strand.
CTTAATGATGGTCAGTCTACAAATGATTGGGCTTCTTAATTGCACATGTAAATCACACTGATACGAAACAGAGAATCATTCACACATAAATCAGGCCAACAATTGCACATAGCTCTACCTGACAGAATGTCTGTTACACCTAAAATCTTACCATCATGAGATTCAGTGTATACATCCCTAAAGTTTCAATGACTAAATTATTGGCCTAGAAGAGATATTACCCATTTACACTAGGTTTTGAGAGGTCGTCGCAGGCTGCACTCATGCAACCTGCAACATCGCATCTTGCTCTCTTGTAGGGTGTGACTATGTCAGTTAATGGACAAAAATAGCTCCTTCGAGCCCATTCTCGAAGATAGTTGACATGGATCCCTATCCCTGACATTGTGGGAGAGCTGGAACTCGGTTCCTAAACTGTTGGAAGGATCCCCTATCTCTCTCCTACCATATATCAACCTACCATATCCATACCCTATCCACTTAGTACTATATAAATGAAGCTCTATCACTCTCCAAAGGGAGGAAGTCTATAGTGTCTACATGCTGGTGAAATCATCTTGGAGAGATCTCTATTCATCCATTGAGAGAATCACGCTTCCTTAGGAAGATATGGCATTGGCTTGGATGGAGAAGGGCTACTTCGTTAAGCTCTGGTTGTAGGCGTTCTTTTCTATGTACTTTCCCTATATTTACAGTAATATAAACGCTTTCCACCAATATTGTTGTGTTGATGATATTGTGTAGTTTACTTGCTTAACTGTTTACTTAGATCTGTCTTCGTTTGGACATTTTTACTTGTTTGTCTTTTTTTGTGCATCTTGACAGGTCTTGCATTTATATCTAACGACTGTAAGGCATGGAACAACATCCATGAAAAGGGACTGCAAACTTAAGGTAAGACATCCGATAACTAGATCCTTAACTAGATCTAGGAAAGTGGTTTATAGTCTGTACTATTTGTTCTAGACTCACATTGAGGTAGGGAGATCTGGCTCGCGTCCGCTCGAGCTTATTGTCCTTCAAACAAATTTGGCGACCATACAGGGGAATAGAACATTTCTTTGTAGTTGTCAATTTGAATGTCATTTTCAGTTGATTTCTTGTTACAAGCCATATTATTTGTCATTGCCTTTTAAATTGGTTTCACCATCATATTTTCACTTTGAAGAGTTTGATTACCTCCCTCTGAGCTTGTACTTCTCATTTTCAAACCATTTCATGCTCATTGTTTGGAGAATTGGTTCATTTTTGAACTCATATCTCGCCTGTCGCACCTGGTCAGCGAACTTAGAGCAACACTGTGTTATTTTTTATCTCTGTTCTTTTCCTGTTAGCCTATCGTCGCAACCCTTTCATTGGTCTTTTGCGACACCGTCACACTTCCCACATTGGTAAAATGTGATGTCGCACTGTGTACAAGCACAGAGTGCGTCGATCTGCCAAATTTTCCATACAAGCATCCCTTCTCCATTTCTGATTTGAGTTTTGGTTTGTGTGCAAGCTCCCTTTGTACTGTAAGATCCAGTCAGAGACCCCATCTTTGATCTGTGTGTTGAGTTGTTTGGTTTTATTTGGAGTTGTTTTGGGTTCCATCTTGGACAATTTTGAGATTTAGTAGTGGTGGACACTCTTGTCTCCCCCACCTGCATCCACTCACCCTTGCATTCCATCCTCTCCTTTCCAGATCTGATCGTTGTATTGGATTGGTTTCCAGACCTCATTTGCATTCATTTTTTGAGCTTTGCTTGCTTTAGTGCTGCTTGTTACTGATTGATTTTAAGTGTTTGTGTGTACTTTCAGTCCATTGAGTGCTCATCTTTTCTCGATATTTTCTGAGTGATTGGAATGCTGCAAGTAATCTTTTCATTTTAGTATTTATATTTAAAAGCATTGTTGTTATCAAATTGTTATTTTGATACGTCCATTGAAATATCAAAAGTAATTTATTTCCATCATTTCTCAAGCTCATTTGAAGAATTGCATATGCATTGGAATGTCTCATTTGTAGATATTTTGGAAAAGTTGAAAGAAAATGAATTCTTTGTGTTTTTCACGAATTATGAGTTGCTCATATTCTTGAAAAATTCGGATAGATATCAAGTTTTGCAAAAGTAGTTCCATGCTTGGAAAGTTAAATGCATCTTTTGGTTTTTATGCTTTTAAGCCATTGTGGTGAAAGTGAAAAACTTGCATACTCTACTTAGAAACTCTCTCTTTTCATCACTTAGCATCATTTTTGTTTTGAAAAGATAAAAGAAAAAGAAAAAACATGCTTTGATTTGGTTTAGTAGTGTTGTGTCTTTTCTGTTTCGCTCGAAAAGGAAAAGAATACTTCATAGTCATTTTTGGTAGATTTGGGATTGCATTGCATTGTGTTGCTTTGGTAAAATTGGAAAGAAGTTTCTCCCTGCCATACATAGAGTTCATCAAAAGAAAAGTGTATTTTTTGCATGTAGTTAGGGCCTGCATTATGTTTACGATTATGTACTCACCTCATGCATTCACCTAACCGTTCAGATAAAATTAACGGTAGAACTAGGGTAAAATTTTTAGTAACTTATGTGTAAGTTAGAGACATGTGCCGGTGTCATTAAGCGTGGCAACTATCGTTATTTTCCAGCACTATATCCCGGGGGTATTGTAGTCTTCCACGTACTTATCGGTATATCGAGCTCTTTCACGTACCCACCAAGTACCACACGTACTTGGCATATATCGAAAGGTGTTTCACGTACTCGGTAGTATATTGGAAGGTCTCTTGCCGAACGGTTGTGCATTAGACAACACCACTATGGATTTGAGCTCCCACGTACCTTGCGTATATCAGGAGACACCATTAGGATTCCTAAAACCAACTAAGTTAATCTTTTGGCCGTCTTGGTGGAGAAATACACCGAGAAAAACACTCGGGGAGATTACTATGCACGTACCATCCAGGTAATCAAGTATTCAGGAAAGGGTATGGTCCCAATCCTCCTTGTCGCGTTTTACTATTGGACCCTGCGACATATAGCCATTTGCGAAGCCTTGACAATCCTATGAGGTTCCAGACCTTTGAATCCACTCTTATTTCATAAGTTTGCTTGTGGCCTTAGTTTGTGTAGGGTTTTGTCTGGTTTGCATTTCTTTTGTGTAGCTTTCCTTAGGAGAAACGTTTTGTTTCAGTCACTCCAGTTGACTTTCCTTGGAGAAGGTCTCGCATGATTCAGAACTTTCCACTCGAATATCCCCTTAACTAGGAGGTAATTTCAAGGGTAAGAATGGACCCACAAGCCAGGGTCGAGTCACATGAAGTGGAAAACCCCACTTTGAATGTTGGAGGACTTTTGTTTCCTCACACTCCTCCAGATTCATCGGCTTCTCATCCCCTGCAAGGTGAAGAAGCACAAATCTCCACTTTACAAGACTTACCTCCCATTTCGCCAAGAGAGCTTGGATCCTTGGAATGGATAAATCAACCCCAAGATGACCCTACAACAGATGTTGGTCCTTCAATAGCTTATTGGACATCTTCTCTAGGCCACCCAGTGGCCCATTTTGCTGTTGCACCCCCACCCAGTGGGACTGCTCCGGATGACCCCTTAGCTTACTATCATGGCCAATTGGCTCATTTTCGTTCTATGGATAAGAAAATTCGAAGATCCAATCTCCAACGACGGGTTGAAGACTTGACGTTACCCCCTTATAGACCAATCCCAGGTCTCTCTTTATCTTTTGAGTCATCGGAATCATCTACGCAACACGTGACCACTGCTGAAACTGGTTAACCATCCATTCCTACACATATGTCCCCTAGACAGGAGACCAATTCAGTTCCTCTCGCAACCCAACCTCATTGAAACAAAACAATCCAACACACCTATAACTACCGCAGTTACGTCACCTTCTCCTCCCCCACCCCAAAATTCGAGGGGAGGATACTCTTTACCCCCTACCTTCTTTACAAGTAATGGTAATCCTACGGTGAATAATAAAAAACTAGTGTTGGGTCAACCTTTACTTAGTGGTCAGCAAGTTGTTGCTGGGGGGAAACCCCCGTCTTTTAACCATAATACTACAGCGGGAGTTCCCATCAGGCATTCCGTTGGAAATTCCTTACCTCCCGGACCTTCGACTTCGGGACTATCCCATGTTGAGGGACCGTCAAACATAATTCAACCTCCATCGAGTCAAGCGTATCTAGGTCATCCTAACCCTATGCCGAGTCAACTTAATCCTGGAAACGCACTCTACGGGGTACCCTACCCCGGAAACCCTTACACTCTATGGGGAGAACAAAATGTTTTACAACATGGACCCCCACTTATAGTCCCTCAAGTCCCTCCACCCCCCTTTGGTCCACCCCCACCTCCCATTGGAGGCGGCGGGCCCCCACATGACTCTAGAGGAGGCAGACCTCTACCTTTTGGTGGAGGACCACCTCATTTTGGTCATCATGACCCACCCCCGTGGAGGAGGTGGTGGAGGACCACCCCCCTGGAGGTGGTGGTTGTGGAGGACCATCCCATCCCGGTGGTGGTGGTGGAGGACCTTATCATCCTAGTGGCAGTGGTGGTGGACAACCACCCTACTATGGTGGAGGTGGCGGAGGAGGCTCTTACCCTTCCGACGGCGGTGGTGGCCCACCACCCCCTCCCGATAGAGGTGGTGGAGGCCCGTCCTATTCTGGTGGTGGTAGCGGACCCCCACCTCCTCCCAGCGGAGGTGGTGGTGGCCCATCCTACCCTAGTGGTGGTGGAGGACCCCCACCATTTGGAAGCGACCCACCCCCTCCCGGCGGCAGAGGTGGGCCCCCACCTTATGTTAACGGGCCACCTTATTATGGTAATGGACCACCTTACTAAGGAGGCGGACCTACATTTGGTCTGGGCGACCCATACCCCTATGGCTAGTTTCCTATTGGAAGACCTTATGGTCAATCAATACAAGGTCCCACAGGTCCTTACACGCCTTATCAGTACTATCAATACGTGCATCCTAATCCATAGCTGCCCTTTTTGGCTACTTTGGACTTAGCCGACTTGTCTCGCCTGACTAATGATCCGATCTACCACGGAACTAACTAGCCACCCATTCCGGTGAAAATTCCATCAGATATCCCAAAATTTGATGGCAAGCCAGGTGAGGATCCTAAAAACCACTTGATGACATACCACTTATGGTGTTCATCCAACTCCTTGTTGGACAACTCGATCCGTCTTAGGTTATTCCAATGGACTCTCACTAGTTCGGCTGCCAAGTGGTATATTGAACTATCACCCCATTCTTTTCCTAAGTTTGGTTCTCTTGCTATGAAATTTTTGACTCATTTCCAGTTGCTTATATGGTATGAAACTGGTACAGAGCTTTTAACCTCTCTCTATCAAAATACCGCTACTTACATCTCATATTATATACATGAGTGGCGGAGGAGACGACGTCTCATTAAGGCTCCTATTCCAGATCAACTTGTAGCAGACTGGTTTACAAAGTCTCCCATACCTACCATAACACGAGATGTTTCCATGGGAGGCATTGTCACTGAGGAACAAGCCATCACTCGTTCCCATTTGCTAGACTTAGTCTATGCTCAATCTGGCACATTGTTTGACATTCTTCCTGACGTGCCCCGCAACACTTACGACCCCACGAAACCACCCAAGGGACCCCAAGTTGATGGCATCATTGGATCTCTTCACACCCAGCCTTCCTCTCAAACTGTTTATTCATCGAACCCCCAGGGTTCTTCCCCATCACCAACATAGGCTGACCATAGCACCACCAAATCATCCACTCTTGCTGTCACCGAAGAAGTGAATTTTGTTTCATCAGCTTCACCTCAAAAGTCTGGTGGTAAGAAAAAGAACAAAGGGAAACCTAAGAAATCTTCCACCCAGCAGGAACAAAAGAGCACCTGATCCAGGTGGATATCGGTGGAGGCCTACCTTTTCCTACTGGCTCAAAACAGTCTTCTAGCAATTTTGGCAAATTACTATTTTTAGCAGTTTTTCGGGTCCTGAACTTCCGGAGCCATGTTGAGGCCCTAAACGACATTTTTCTGGCGTCGAATTCTCGGGAAAATATGGGTACTACTTGCCTACCCCTTTCACATTCTAGACTTGATATTTTCTGACCCTTTTTGTAATCCTTGAATAGATCTTTCCAACGAGATATTGTACGCCCCAAATGGATATCGTATGCAAAAGTTACGACCCCGGGAAGTTGATGTACTAACCCAAACGGGGCCCACATGACTTTTGGTGCTTCATCTCCTAGGGTTAGGTTTTTGGATGTTTGGGATTCTTTCCCTCATGCTTATGATAAATAGGCCCTTTTGGCTTCTCTTTGTATTCATCTTGGCATGAATGAGCATAGCAGCCACATCTCTTCTCAGAGATAACTACCACATTCCAGCTATTGTATTTACAGTCTGTTCTATTTCCGCTATTTAATAGAATGTGTGTTTACTGTATCACTGTGTTCTTTGCAATATATCTCTGTATATGATTCTGTATATGCTATCTTATTTCATTCCTGCATAAATCCAGATCAGCACCCATGATGATACCAAACAAAAAAGGAAGTTGAAGTATCCTTATCTACTGTGTGGTGATGATCGCTTTTCTAAAGAATGCCCCCCATAGAGATGAAGTTCAAAATTTTCTCAAGGGAAAACCCACACCCACAGTTCTCAACGATCCTTTCCCTGCTCAAAATCAGCAGATGATTGCTCACACTTCTCCTTCCCAAGGAGAATCATCTACCACCGCGCATGTTCTCATGGTACCTAATGAGACCATCAACTTGAACACCCGTTCCCGTTCGTATGACTCTGTTCCGGTGAAGGAACTTGTTGGAATAAATACTGAAAAATATTCCACTTCAATACCCGACGTCACCGTACTGGCTGCTCCTCTCACCATTGAGATCCCTCTTTCAAGTCAGTGTTGCGTCCACCCAAGAGTACGATTAGAAAATCAGTTTTCAATCCTAATGCTTGGGTTGCTCAAAACTACAACATTGTAGAGGACCTAGCACAAGCTCCTTGTGCTATGTCGATGCTTGAGGTCTTGCAAAACTGTCCTAATCAGTGCAAGATTCTCCTCGTTTCCATCGGTGTAGTTGACCCAGATTCATTGAATACCATGTTCCGGTTGGAGTACTTCAAACCGAGGCTCTCCCATCAATTGGAATTTCAAGTTGCCACAAACATTGCTGGGAAGATAATACATTGTTCCATTTTGGACGAAGGAGCCTCTACGTTAGTCATGTCGATCGCATGTTGGAGAGCCATTGTCTCTCCCGAGTTGAACCATTCTCCTACCACTTTGAGAGCCTTCGACGGACGTGGCTTTCAACCTCATGGGCTATTACAAGCTCTTCCAATCAAGATGGGGGGAAAGACCGCAAACCTTAACATAGAAGTGGTCACTGGCTTGTTGGATTATAACATTATGCTTGGTCATAATTGGTTTTACGCCATGACTGCGGTCGCATCATCTGTCTTTCGCATAGTACAGTTCCCCCATCAGGTCCAAATTGTCACAGCCAACCAACTGGATTTTTGCACACTTGAAACCGCTACTCACCCAGGCGATAACGTTCCTTCAATTGGACAATATTTGCATAAGTATGAGAGCATGGGGGTCGGCCTCATTAAGGATTCATGCCTTATGGGCATCTTTCCTACTTCAGATCCCCCAAACCATGTTGCCACGGTGAACATGATCTCCTCGCAGATTCCACCTATCCCCAACTCCACTGATTCATGGCTTGTACCTAACGAAGCCACCACACACCTAATTGGAGACACCATGCCTCTATCACCCGCTGAACTCATGTACGAGGCTATCTAATCAGCGCCGGAGGACCACTTAGCTATGGTCTCCACCCCCTGTTCTCTACAACTGACATCATCTGATCCTATGCTACGGACTTTTCATTCTGACGAGCCCATTATGGAAATCATGAATGCAGATGATCCTCTGTAGAGAACAACATTCACACCATCTTTACACCAGATATCTACTCCGGGTCTCAGTCCTCGATACTTACGTATCAAACAGATTCCGAAGGCAAATTAGCCAACATCGAACCCACCACTTCGATAGACATTTTGGTTACTCCTGGTGTAGTGGAACACATTCAGTTAGGCCAGAAGTGTTCCCTTGAAGAAGTCAGCGCTGCCACGGCGTTATTCAAGCGATTCCAAGATGTATTCGCTTGGACCTATGAGGAGATGTCTGCGATAGACCCCACCATTGTTTTACACAAGATTAAAACCTATCCCGACATCAAACCTGTACACCAAAAGTTGTGACCGGTACACCCTCGAAAGACTACGACAATCAAGGTAGAAATAGAAAAACTCTTGAAGGTCGGCTTCATCTATCCTATCCCATTGACAGAATGGGTCTCAAACGTGGTCCCAGTTAATAAAAAGCAGGGTACCATTCGTGTCTATGTCTATTATCGGTATCTCAACAAAGCTTGTCCTAGGGACAACTACCCGACTCCCTTCATTAACCAGATTATCGACAATTGTGCTAGAAGTGTCATTTTTTCATTTATGGATGGCTTTTCCAGATACAACCAGATTGAGATCCACCCCGCCGACCAACACAACGCTTCCTTCATCTGCCCTTGGGGAACGTTTGCGTATCGTAAACTTCCGTTTGGTCTTAAATAAGCTGGTGCCACATTCCAGTGGGCCATGTCGTACGCCTTCCATGATGTGAAGGACTTTGTGAAACCCTACTTGGATGACCTCCCTTCCCACTCAAAATAGCGTGAGTTCCACTTAGATCATCTAACGGACGTTTTCCTCAGATGCAGACGGTACAATATCCGTCTGAATCCTCATAAGTGTATTTTTTGTCTCGAGTCTGGATGTCTCTTAGGATTTATCGTCTCAAAAGATGGGATCTGCATTGATCCCTTGAAGGTGGAAGCCATTGTCGCACTCCCACTTCCAACCAATATTACGGACCTTTAGAGTCTACAAGGAAGAGCAACTTATTTAAGGCATTTTGTTTGTAATTTCGCACAGAAGATGCAGGGTTACATGAGATTGATGAAAAAAGACATCTGATTCATTTCGGATGATCAAGATCAACAATATTTTGATAGTTTGAAACATGCCATCACACATGCCCCTGTGCGCCAACCGCCAAATTACTATCGAGATTAAATTCTATACCTCGTTGCTTCCGACACCACTATCGCCATGGTTTTGGTGCAGGAAGACCAGAACGCCCAAGAACATGTGCTTTACTATGCCAGTAAAGGTCTTATTGACACTGAAACTCGCTATTAACATGTTGAGAATCTCTCTCTCTCGCAGCAGTCATCGTCGTGCAGAAGTTTCGACATTACATTTTGCTTCGCACCACCACCATCATTACTAATTCGAACCCCATGTACCACATTCTGATCACTCGTCAGGTGCTCGGGGGCAAGTATTCACGCTGGATCGTGATACTGCAAGAATTTGATCTTCTTTTCGAAAAAGACAAGTCTAAAAAGTCTTTGGTGTTTGCTGAGCTTATCTGTGACCTTCCCCGTACTAATGTAGAATCTGATCCCAATGACTCTTTTCTGGATGAGTCATTGTTTCTCATCAGTACGTCTGATCTGTGGTATGGATATATCACATTGTATCTTCAAACCTAACGTTTCAGTCCTCAATTGTCTCGCAACGACCATCATCGAATACACCGCCATGCAAAGTATTATCTGATTATTAGTGATACTTTGTACCGCCGTGGTATCGATTCTATTCTTCGACATTGTCTGACTCATGATGAGGCTGAACACGTCCTAAATGACTGCCACGCTGGGGATTGTGGCGGTCATCTCTATGGGATGGCTACAGCCCAGAATATTTTGCACACAGGATATTATTGGTCGTATATCTTCAAAGATTGTATCGAGGCCGTAAAAAAATGTCCTCCATGTCAAAATTTTCATATGAAAAAGCGCACCCATCCCTCCCCTTTACACCCGGTTATTTCCGTTGGCCCCTTCACTAAATGGGGCATTGATTTCATGCATTGTAATCCTACCTCGGCCGAGGGGCATAGTTACGTCATTATAGCTGTGGACTACTTTACAAAGTGGGCCGAGGCAATTCCTACATACATGAACAACGACAAGACCGCCACACTCTTCATGTTTAACCATGTAATAGTGCGGTTTGGAGTTCCTAAAGCGATAGTTACCAACCATGGTTCCCACTTTATGAACCATATGGTTGAAGATTTGAGTGATAGATTGGGTTTTCTCCATGAAAACTCAACACCGTACTATCGACAGTCAAATGGACAAGTCGAGGCCATTAACAAGGTCTTGAAAACTATGGTCCAACGTATGGTGGGTACGCATAAGGCCAATTGGTATAACATGCTCTTCTCCACACTATGGGCATATCGAACTTTCGTTAAAATCGCCACTGGATTTACTCCCTTCCAACTAGTGTATGGATTGGAGGAGGTCCTTCCTATTGAGTGCAAGATTCCGTACCTCAAGCTCGCCATCGAACTTCTCCCCAACACTACTGTCGAGGAAGAACGCTTCCTCTACCTAGCTAAGCTCGACGAGACTCTCCGAGATGTCGCTCTTGCCAACGAGGCTCATAAGAAACGCATCAAAGTGCAGTACGACAAGTCGATAGAACCTCGCACCTATAGCGAAGGAGATTTGGTCCTTACATATGACCAGAAACATGATAAGCTGGGGGCAGGAAAGTTTGATTCCATGTGGCATGGACCTTACATAGTGAAACGTGTCTTGGAGAAGGGATATTATGAGCTTGAAGACTACGACGGGATATCTTTGGGTGAGCCCCGCAATGGGCTCTACCTGAAGAGGTACTATGCCTGAGTCTTTCATGCATAAGTACTTTTGTATATACTGTACATGGTGTGTGTGTTTTTTTTGTGTGGTGTGACGCTTTGATTTTTGCATGTTTAGGTCTTGTTTTGTTTCCTATACCATGTTCTGTCTGCGTGTGTAGATGGAAACATGCTACGGATTCGCGGATGGCGCCATCCGGCATACCCATAACCTTGCTTCGGTAGCCTGGGTACTCTATTCACCTACTAGAGAGATCATCAGCTCAGGGGGAATGTGTATAGGTTTTGCAACCAACAATGCTGCATAATATCAAGCAGTCATTGGAACCCTAACCAACGCTATTTCTTTGGGTATGGACCATGTTGTCATCCACTTGGATTCTCAACTAGTGGTCTCTCATCTTAACTGATTCTACGCCATCCGCGATCCCACTTTACTCCATCTTTATAGATGAGTCCGTCTTCTGGAAAGGTCCTTCGAGTCCATTCAGTACCTGCACATTCCACGAGACGTAAACACAGTTGCTGACTCTATGGCCAACTTCATCTTAGATTGGTACATTGCACACACATAAGCATTTTCATGAATTGTTAAAAGTAGACATAACATGTAAATAACTCATTTTATATAAGCAAACACATAAACAAGACCACACCATTCGTCCATTTTAAAACACATAATGTATAAAACTGCCAGAATGTCTGTATATATATATATATATCATCATAAAAAGTAGTGCTGGTACAAAATCTGAAGCACGAGGGCTTTCAGTGAGTCTATACAAAATATGAAGCCTCGAAGCTTTCAGTAGTACAAAATCTGAGGCCTCTAAACTCTCAGTACATGCATGATAACAACATAAATTTTAACACCTATCCCATACACCACTAGGTTGAGAAACTCTAGCCTGCTGAGTATGGAAATAGTCAACTGCTCTTGCAATCCTGCGAAGCAGCGAATTGACAGACGCTCCCACCGTATACCCCTGCATGGGCCTGGTAACTCATCCACCATCGGCTTTGGAATGTCTAACGTCAACCTAGTGAGTTTCACATAGATTCCCTCCATCTCCACGATGGCAGCGTGTGCGACTAGAGCCATGACTGCTCCCTCTCCTCTCTCTCTCCTCTCAAGAAGAGAGACTCCCACTGATCGTACGAGGCCCACATCTGCACACACATGTTGTTAACTCGTCAGCACTATAACAAAAAAACTCATAAATATACAAAACTTAAAAATACAAGGGTTTTTGTTCTTACCTATGTCTCCCCATATTACTCCCTTGGGCAGCACTAAGTCTGGGTCATCTCTGTAATCTGTACCACCGTACGGGTAGTCCTCTACCATGAGCAGTTGTCCATCTAGCCAGGTGAAGAACTCAGCACCATATCCGATGATTGGCCCCCCACCATGGTGGGCCATCACCTCTGTCCATCTATCCATGTGAGGATCCCTAGGATCCCTATCATCCAATGGTACCTACAGGCACAGGAGTGTAACATCCCATAAATTCACAAAAATTTTAAAATAGCATTAAATGCTCTACTTACTAATGCAGAAATAAATTAAATGCTAAACCTTTTAACTAATAACAAAATATGATGATGTCACTTCATACTTCTTAACACAAAATACGACATTAGTTTTGCTTGTGTTAATTATAAATCTATATGTTGTATTTAATTTTTCTTACGATATAATCGTCTAAACATAATACTGACAGTTTTCTTTTGGATGATGACGAAGGGGTCCTACGGGGTACCTTGAGGTTTACTTAGCTATGTTAGCTAAAGCATTTGAACCTGTTTCTTTGCGCAGATACGCAAGTAAGAGTATTACGACAATTTAAAATGTTAAAAGCAATTCTAATTAGTTTTTAGTTAGCCGTCAATGCTATAGTAACTCTAAGTACTTCCATGCATGAGAATTGTTAACGGTATGGATCTCTGTCCTAATTCTGTAAGTGTTACCTTGAATATACTTACAAGTCGTAGAAATCGTAATTAAAAATATCTATATTATACTCTTTAGTGAATCGTCAAAGAAGAGATGCTTATACTATGAATTCTCAATTACATTCTAGATTAAAAATTATAAGTGCTATTAGAATCCTATCATCATTTCTCCGTTTTTGCAAAGAGTGGTATTATCATGTATATTTATTATGTGAATATTTCAACTCATAAGTTGCTCTACACTATATAAATGTGAGCCAATGATATTTAATTAATCTAAATCTTTTAAACATAACTATATATATTTCAAATTATGGTGATACGACATACCATACTATTGTCGCAAAGGAGTATTATAATGTAGTATTATAAACATGATGCTACTAGGATGAAATGGTAAACTTATAGAACTAAAACATATTATGTTTATTATTATAGTTGACAATATAACTAATGGTGGGAAACTTTATAGAGTTCTAACCTAAATGCAAAATATTGAAAGCCCTTCATGAATTGAGACCTCTGCCATTTTGGAAATATGCAACATATATATAGATATGTGTTTTATGATCAATGCTTGGGAAATGAAATATCATATTACTATAACCCTAAATACAACCCTATGTATTAGCAACTATAAACATTGATAATATATGATGTTACACTTTGCAAACCAAATCAACGTATTGATAATGGATAGTGACAGGTATTAATTTGTAGCAGTTGTGCGTTGGCAGAATTAACGTGTCCAATCTGAGCATTAATGACCCTAGCTAACTCCCATGGTGGAATGTACTGCTGGCTGTCAACGTAACCTTCTTCACATGGAGACTTGGTGGAAAATTACTGTTAGCAATCCGAGTTGTGCATGGTTAACCTGGTGAATCGCCTCCGAGCTGGACTTTACGATGGTAAGGTCATTAATGGAGTTTAAATGCAGTGGTGCTTCGTAAAATGTGGTGCTTTGCTGGCTAGATCTCTCCCATCGATCTTGTTGTGTCTCGGTTTTGGGACTTTAACCCTAATATTACCACTACATCTTCATTGAAGTTGTTCTTGGGAATTCATTTGGTGTTACTGGGCATGGTGGAGAGGCCGACCATCTGCAAAAACTTAGGGTTTGGTGGTTGCTCGACTGAGGACTCCTTCCTCGGATTCGATGGTGTGACTTGCAATAGTAACATGATGTTGTTTAGGTTTTTAAAAAGGTTTGAGAGCCGAGAGTTTAAAAGTGAGGAGTTATTATATTATTTGGCTATTTTGTGTGGTGCCGGAAGGACATATTAGTTCAGAACTTTGATCCAATGCAAATCCTTATCGAGGTAATGTCTCAGTTTCAACTACTTAATTTTTTCCAATATTAATCCGTCAATAATATGATGTGAAATTTTTAACCACTTCCTTCATTGTTTTGGTAGGTAACTTCTTCCGCCCACACGTATGCCTTGTCTGAAGCTTAAGTGAAGAATGGTTGTTATACCATCCGGTAAGCCTCAGTGGTTCTTTTCCCTATAGGTTCTCCTGGCATGTTGGTCGAAACTTTGATGTTTTGACGAGGTCTGAGAAAAGTTCCTGGTAGAGGATTTTTTTAACTGTTGAGATGATATTCGAGATCCTCACGTCGTGTGTATAGAGGATGGAATCCTTGGATCATTTTGATACCCTGCCAATGCAGCGTTTCGTTGTAACTTTTGTTGAAATGTAAACTTGTTTATGATGTAATTATTAAAGGGATAAACCCTCGGTCATGTTTAAAGAAACAAGCAGTGTGTTAAATGAAAGTCGAGAGCCAAGAGCTAAATTGTTTCTACGAAGAATAGAAGAGTCCCGTGTTACACTGTTTATTCCATTGTTTGAATGGTAATATGAGACTGAGTTTGCATTGAACATAACTAAAAATAGTTTCTTGAGCAATTTCCGTGTTTATATAATTCGTTATTTTGAAAAGAAAATATTGTGTGGATTCTGGCCAAGAACTGTGGCTAACCTATTTCTCAGAAGTGAAACCCTGTGTTCATGTGGTTTGAGTTAAAGTTTGGAATGGTGATGAGACTAAGTTTTTGGTATTGGAACCACCACTTAAACGAATATTACGGTTGATAAAAAATAATGATAATACTCTTGTCTGAACTTGTCTTGTATAGATAACTATCATATATGTGATAGTTGAACAAAAGTAATGTTTTTGGATTTGGAAACCTGATGTAAGGATTTAATGTTTACGTTTTTAAGTGCTTGGCCTTAAACTGGCTGTATGATACTCTTAGGGTTTTAAAATGAATACTGCAAGTGTCTGCAAACTTTGCAAAGTTGGGAAATAGTCTTAGCAGAACGATAATTGTTTACTATAGAAAATAATCAGTATCTAGGGTTTCAAAAGACGATAATACATTCTGATACTGAACAAGAAAGATATTCTTACTACAAGAATATGAAATACATGAAACAGTTAAATTCATTTAAATAAAAATGCTGTATAAATATACAAAACTACAGCATTGAAATATCATAGAAATTCTAAGTTGATATTACAGCTATTTTTCAAAAAATCTACGTATTGTAAAGAGAGGAAATGAAAAGTGTTAAGAGTCTGTGATAAGTGTCTTTGCTTATAGTCCTTTACAGCTTTTGAATGAAATGATAATAAAATGCAGTATGTGTATTTTGAAATGAAGTAGGTGTCCTAAAGGGTAAACCCTAACTTCTTATACAGAAATGGAATATTTATTTTGTAACAATAGGTAAAAGACAAATTATTAAAATGCATGTATCTGTAACTGCTATTTTCTATCCTAACTTAACAGAATATACAATTCAGCTTATACAATTTAGTCAATAGGTCTTCATTATCAAACTAGGAAAAAGGGTTAGATATTTAATGAAACAACTTTGTTCATTCAAAAACTTAAACAAGACAGAACAATAGAACCTGATGAATGTAGGAGAAACAAACAACCCAAGGAGCCTGTTCCACCCAACCTACTCCTGAAGGTAGCCAAATTACTTTCCTTAGGAACCCCGAGCCTATTCACTGAACCACTGGAAAGAAGAATCTATAGAATTTTTAGGTCATCAACTTGCAGCAACAATGTAGATCATTCAGTCATATAGACTTAGCAGTCAAAGAGACCTGCACCAGCACCTCTGGTTTCCTTCTCAGAATAATTTCAGTAGACTCACAATGAACATTACACTTAGCCTCCGTATTCGAATCTCTCAGTGATCACCTGATACACTTGAGGAATTATTTCTGCAGAAAATAATATGGAACTCCCTGCTCAATTCGAACTACCTTCTCTAGGCTTCCTAGGCCTTTTTAGTGGTTAACCTGGTCATTAATGAGCTAACAGCTCCCTTCCACCCACCTAGGGGATAATGCCACAAATTTAGGGGTAGTTGTCCCATAACCAAAAGCTAGTGGTGGAGTGCAAATTTTGACACCTATCCCATGCCTTCTAATAGCTTCCATTCCTCCTAGTGGGTCAGTGAACACTCATTTAACAATTCCCTTGAGTGTTTGTCTCCTGTTTTAATTTATTAAATAATAATAATATGTCATTACAATCATCCTTGACCAGATTTGGTCATAATTACAAAAATTTGTAATTATAATTTAACATAATTTTTTTTTGCAATAAAATAAATAATCTCCAAATTTGGGTAGGTGACATACACCCCCCCTTAAGTCTCAACATCGTCCTTGATGTTGTTCATTCATTTTCTGAGTGTTCTTGAAATAGAGCTGGGTATGCTACTCGCATACTACTCTCCAACTCCCAGGTTGCCTCTTCTGGGATAAGATGCTTCCATTGCACCTTTACCTACCCAATGGTGCGATTACGGAGTAGAGTTTCCCTCCTTTCGAGGATACAATCCGGTTCCACCTGAAAATCGATGTCTTGTTCCACCTGTACATCATTCCAATTTATAACATGAGTAGCATCGTGTATATATTTCTTTAAAACTGAAATATGAAAAACATTATGTGTTCTTAAATTTAGTGGCAAAGCTAGTTGATATGCCACGGGTCCAACCCTTGACAAAATTTTGAAAGGACCACAATACCTGGGTTCCAGCTTGGCACAACTTCCCAATTTTAATGAGCTCTTCTTCGGTCTTACGTTAATGAAAACATGCTCACCAACCTGGAACTCTTTATGAGTCCTTTTAAGATTTGCTTGACTCTTTTTCCTATCTTGGGCAACCTTAAGATTTCTTTGTACTTGTTTCATAGTTAGTTCTATTTCCTTCAACAATTCAGGTCCTAAAATAACTCTATTAACTGGGTCATTCCAAGAAACTGGTGTATTACATTTCCTACCATAAAGAATTTCAAAAGGGATAAACCTGGCTAATGCATGGTAATGGTTGTTATATGCAAATTCTGCTAAATGCAAATAATCTTCCCACTTACTAGGCTGGTCCTTAACATACATCCTTAGCATGTCTTCCAATATCTGATTTACTCTTTCCGTCTGTCCATCTGTTTGTGGATGAAATGTTGTGCTGAAGTTTAAGGTTGTATTCAACCCTTTAAACACAGATCTCCATAATTTTCCAGTAAACTTAGAATCACGGTCTGAAACTATCACTTTTAGTATTCCATGTAATCGAAAAATCCGTTTCATAAAAATTTCTGCAATATGTGGAGCCTTATAAGTAGTTTTTACTAGTATAAAATGTGTTTCCTTACTGAGTTTACCCACTACCACCATGATGGAATCATTTTGTTTCTGATTCTTGGGTAGTCCAATAATAAAATCTATGCTAATGATCTCTCATTTCCAACTAGGTATAGGTAATGGCTGTAACAGTCCAGTCAGATGCTAATGTTCAACCTTTACTCTTTGACAGTCAATGCATTTAGCTATATACTCTACTACTTCATCCTTCATCCTGGGCCAATAATAATATTTCCATAACATAGTTATGGTTTTCTGATAACCTGGATGACCAGCATAATGACTTTTATGCATCTCATCTAAAATCAGAATTTTAATCTTTGGTACGTTGGGCACATATAATCTGTTCTTGTACTGTAGCAATCCATTTTCTTTTAACTTGAAATCTGCCACAGAATTTTCAGAATTACTTTCTGCTGTCCTTTCATGTAAATTTATGTACTCTTCATCAATTTTAATCCCTTTGAAAATCTGATTTTCTAAATCTGTTGTGTATGTACTGATGGCTGAAATAAAATTTAACTTTGCATTACGACTTAAAGCATCAACAACCTTGTGCTCTGTACCCTTTATATGCTGAATTTCAAAGTCATATTCAGTTAGAAAGGTTAGCCATCTAGCTTGTCTAGCATTCAAGTTCGTTTGATCTAGTAAATACTTCAGCCCCATGTTATCTGTCATCAAACTAAATTTTCTGCCAATAAAATGGTGACGCCACATTTTTAAGGCGTGTATTACTGCTAATAATTCCAGATCATATGTAGAGTAATTTTTCTCATGTATTTTCAGCTTTCGAGACTTATATGCAATAGCATGTCCCTCTTGTGTTAGGACTCCACCAAGTTCGCCATTACATGCGTCGGTGCATACTATAAAATCTTTAATAGGATCTGCAATTCTCAAAATAGGTGCTGTAGTTAGTAATTCCTTCAACTTCTTAAAACTGTCTACACACTTTTGATCCCATACAAACTTATTCCCCTTCTTTTGTAAGGATTTTATGGGGTTTGCAATCTTTGAAAAACCTTCTATGGAATCGACCATTCATTAATGGATTTTATCTTATTGGGATCAACCGAAATTCCTTCCTTAGAGATTATGTGACCTAAATACTGGATCTTATCCTTGTGAAAGTCACACTTACTAAACTTAGCATATAACTGATGATCTCTCAGAACTTGTAAAATAATATGCAGATGTTTGTCATGTTCCTCTGTCAAAACCCAAAATTTCTGAATTTTTTTTAAAATAGTCTATAATAACATTAAATGCAATCATTTAACTGTTTGTTTAGCTTACGGGATCATAATTGTGTCTGAAAGATCTTTTATTATTCTTAAATTTTATTATGGGTTTCTTTTTTAGTTACTGATTGTTTTTCTGTTTTGCAACCACAAGGGGGAATTGCCATGACAGATTGGGCTTACTTAGCTTCCGAGCTAATGCAACCGATTTTTTTCTTTCTCTTACAGATATACAGGTAAGGTTCGGGTTGCTGCAGATAATCTTTAAAGTATTATAATTCAATAGCTGTACCAAATCTTTCAGTAAAAGGTCTAACCCTATTATCAAGTGTTAAAAGGTAGCTTTCATCCTGTGACCTCCTTCCGATCTTGCTGTTATAGAATTAGAACTACTAGAGAGTATGATAGCTATGTTTTCTTGAGAACAAATGGATTAACTAACTCTATGAGTATTTGTTCTTGAATGATATTACTGTAATGCAACTGTACTTCATTACTAGCACCGTAAAATAAAACGGGGTGACCATACCCAAATTAGTTTTTACTCATCCATAATTATTGTATCTAGCCAAGTTTTATGTCAGAATATATTTTTGATTCACAATTTCCATTATGCAGGACCTGAAATTATCCATATATATACTTAGCTTGTTTCTAGCATTTACAATGTATCCTGTCTTCTATTGTAAATTTAAGGACTTGCATTGTTTGGAATCTACTTTTGTTTCCATAAATAACACTTGAATAAAATCTACAAGCACTTAAAGCAATAGTCCTCAAGTATCTTACCTGATTCGACTCGTTGGTTTTAAGGTAAGCAAAAGTCTATTTTTCTTATCTATATCACTAGGAACCTGAGACTGTTAAGATATTCTTAATATATCATAACTAGAATTAGCAAGGTCTAGGGTACCCTTAATCCAATTTTTATGAGTTGCATAGCTTGAATTCCACCAGTTAAAGTCCCATAATGAAGAAATGACAAGTCTTAAACTATCTGTGCAAAAGCTATAGACAATGGCACTTTAATAGAATTTGCAAGCATTAAATCTTAACATCGCCCCATTCTCTTATAGATTTTAAAAGAAATGAAATTTCCTTGGTTTGTTCACTTGAGAATAAATGATGTGGAAATCATGTGATGAATTATTTGTATCTTATCAATACTCCCATGTTCTTATAAGGAATAAAATCCTCTATGTTCCAACACTTCAAAACTTACTCCTTGAATGCTATCTACATACATGGTTTTTATGAACACCTTATAATTCAAAAATGTATCCAGACCTTACGAATTAAAATCCATCCACTATATCTATAGATACTCCAAGACTTAATCTTGGAATGCCCTTATGAAGCATGGGTTACTTGTCTATAAGGCATAGCTTCAATATATATAATGCAAAGTTCAATGTTAAGATTCTAACTCCTTGATTTTGTAAACATGATAGGTTATACGATGCTATCATGTTCATATAGAATGATCAAACTATGAGTTTGTTTGGAGAACAAATAATACAGGCTCTTGTTGTTAAACTATACACGTCGACCCACTGCATGCAAATTATTAAAAAGTTACGTGGCTGCTCCAGGACCACGCAATTGTGATACTTAAACGTTGACTAAACCCTACATCGTCATTTCTCCTTTGCCTTCGGGTTGGTCGCTCTGTGAAACCTCCAGGTCTGAGATTTTGTTGTGGCGTTGTTGGTAACAGCTCCCATGCTGCTACAGTTCTTTATGCTTGTCCAATGTATCGTTGAAGCTCATTATAATTTTGTTGTTGGCAACTGTAGCTTGTTAAGAATCTAGGGTTTGTACTTGTGTTATCCAAAGTAACCCTGTCACGGCGTGACCATAACTCTCGGCTTGGTTTTATTAAGGCTTCCATCGTGGAAGATATCCATTGCTTTTTCCAACGTAGTCACTCTGTGGCAAGGGTGGGGTTTTTACACATATTGTGTTCGTGGTTATCAGGACATCTACTGTATCTGTAGCCTCCTTCAATGTTGGCAAGATACTATATTTCTCCTTCGCGTTTGAAGTTACAAGAAATTGTTTTCAAATGAAATAAGGTTTTTAACTGATACCACTTTGTCTTTGCAGGTCCTGGCTCCACTTACGTCATGGGTGGCACAAGCTTCAGCAAGAGGCGTTTCCGGGTAAGCCTGGTTCTTACCATGGCATTTTCCTCCTTGTGGGTTGTTTGGGCGGTTAGGGTTTGGACTATGAAGGGACGATTCTGTGACTGTCTCCGTTCTGTTGGGTCTTTTATCTGCTTGATACCGCCAAATCTTGACAGGTTTAACCTTGTGAGGTGAATGGAATGTTATGGCTGTAGTCAAATGTAATTTATTTGTCTTCCTTTAAGTATTAGGGTTTTCTTACAGAAGATTTACTGTATAAAAGATGTGAGAATGATGGCTGTGAGCCTGTTCTGTAGATGAGGTTAAGGCCTCGGGGTTCTATGTTTTGTTACAGTACTTTTAAATGATTCAGGGTTTATCACCCAGGGTTTTGAAATCTAACTTATTGAAAAGTTTTCTTCTGTATAAAGAACTTGTCCATCGCATGCGTTTTTAACTTATGCTATGTACAGTAAGAATGTAAATTGAAGTTTTAAACCACTTGTACTGTGAATTTGGAACGCAGCTGTAGGTGAAGATATTGTCTTAACTTTTTAGCATTAGTTTTGTTTGTACAAGCGGGGCTGCTAGGGTTTGATCTGAACTATTTTACAGTTGGACTTTAAGCTTGAAAGCTTAAGCTATCCTTTACAATTCGACTCTGTTGATAATGGTGAGCTGAATAAATAATAGGACTTCAATCCAAAGTTTACAGTTGTGATTCTAATTGATTTCTAGTTCTGTCATTTCGATTTTGATTCTGAAGCTCGACAATGAGCTAGAATCCTGTTCTGTTTGTTTCTTTTGTTGTAAAATTAATAACTAGGTTATTTCTCTGCTGGTAATTTCTTGTTGTAGAAACTGGAAAGATAGGATTTAAATCGAACTCCACGGTCACGATTTTTGTTTAGATGCTTATTCTATTGTTATGAATATGCTTCTGTTGGTAGTTGAGAAACAAGTGAACGATATTACTATACCGTTGAGCTCGATAAATGAGCAAAATTACTGTTTTGCTATTCAATTGGTTTTGAAACAGTAACTAGGTTTACGAATAAGACTCTGTCGATAAATGAGAGTCAAACAAAAGATATTATGATAATGTTTAAGCTCGATAATGAGCTAGATACTAAACTGCGAACCCTACTGTTTTAAATTAATAACTAGGTTATTAAAACTATTGATAATTCCTTGTAATAATATTCTGTTAAGGTTTCTGCACAATGAATTTGTTGCTATGAAAGGACTGGTTAAATTTTGATTAGGGTTTGTGTAATGATTTAACTAATAGGTTAAGGCTGATCATCTTTTGACTAGGGTTTTGTACCCAGATATAAAGGTCCTATCTGTGACTACGAAATCTCCTGTAAGGTCTGTTGACCAAGATATAATAAATGTAATTTTTTTATGGTTATAATTACTGTTGTCTCCTATGACTGTTTATTACATTTTGCATACATAGAGCATAAATAATTTATATGTATCTCTTACTTCTCTACTTAAGCATCATAATTAAACTAGGATTAAAATTACAATAAAAACTATTGCTTTAAATATTACTATTGTATGGAAAACATTAAAGATACCTTATCAGTAATGTAATAATGATACTAAGGGATGCTGGAAACACAGTAACTCTCATCAAATCTATTGCTGATATTCAGAGATGCTAACTTTTACTAAACTAAATACTGTTCAGACATATAGATGAGGGACACAACATACATTCATTTATACTTAATAATCATAAAGGAATAAATAGCAGAACCTGTTTCTGTAGACAACAATAGCAATGGATAGCTGTTCCTCCCTACCAACTCCTAGAGAGTGCCCAGACAGCACTTCTCAGGACCCCCGAGCTTGCTCTGGTCTCCCTGGCTGGAACTAAGTGCAGCAAAATAATTCACTCAGCCCAAACAGCTATACTGGAACCAAGTTACTGCAGCATTCCTCTCAAAACAACTTCCTTACTGTATATTTCCCTCTTCCTCAATGGGACTCCTGAATGACATTCACCTGAATGTATTCTCCCTCCAGAACAATTCGAACCCCCAGCTCTGTTCATTGAGTACTATTTAAAAGATTGCCTAGGTCTTTGTTGGAATAACTGTCATTAATGAGCCACCTGCTCTGATTCCACTTCCTTGGGGAATCATGACCCCAAATATAGGGAAGTTGCCACCTGCAACTTAGGAAGTGTTTGAGGATGCTGCCACTTGTCTTTTTCCTTTCCACCTAGTTCCATCCACCAGTTTGACCAGTAACCTCTTTTTAATAGCTCTCCCATGCTGTTGTCTCCATAATTTATTTATTAATAATAAAATATTCTGAATTACATTCCATTTCTAGTGACTCTGCTGAGTCATCAATTCCTACTTAGCATTAAATTTAACATAATGTCTCAGGAATATAATAAAATAATTACGTAATTTTTACAAAATTGGGGTATGTGACATACACACCCCCTTAAAATGTAACATCATCCTCGATGTTACTTATTCCTCATCCTCAGCCACATTCTGGAATAGATTTGGGTATGCTTCCCGCATCTTACTTTCCAGTTCCCAGGTAGCTTCTTTAGGACTAAGGTGCTTCCATTGCACCTTCAGCTATCCAATTGTGCGGTTCCGCAGAGTAATTTCCCTCCTCCCGAGGATACAATCCGGTTCCACCAGAACTTCCCCTTCTGGTTCTACCTGTACAACGTTCCAATCAATCACATGAGTAGCATCATGAACGTACTTTTTCAGAACAGAAATATGAAAAACATTGTGCACTTTTAAATTAGGTGGTAATGCTAGCTGATAAGCAACTTGACCAATTCTAGATAGAATTTCAAACGGACCACAGTAACGTGGTGCTAATTTTGCACAACTCCCTAATCTTAGGGATCTCTTCTTTGGTCTTACCTTTATGAACACATGCTCGCCCACCTGGAACTCTTTAGGAGTTCTTTTCAAATCTGCTTGGCTCTTTTTCCGATACTAGGCAATCTTCAAATTTTCCTGCACTTGTTTCACAATCTGTTCCATTTCTTTCAATAATTCAGGTCCTAACACTAATCTATCTACTGGGTTATTCCAAGAGATAGGAGTGTTACATTTACGCCCATAAAGAATTTCAAAAGGACTGAACTTAGCTGACGATTGATAGTTGTTATTGTATGCAAATTCTGCTAAATGTAAATAATCCTCCCACTTACCTGGTTGATCCTTAACATACATTCTTAGTAGATCTTCCAATACCTGATTAACTCTTTCAGTCTGTCCGTCCGTATGAGGATGGAAAGAAGTGCTGAAATTCAGTGTTGTGTTTAGTCCCTTAAACAAAGATTTCCAAAAATTTCCTGTGAATTTAGGATCCCTGTCGGAAATAATAACCTTTGGGACACCATGTAACCTAAAAATCTTCTTCAGAAATATATCAACTATGTTTGCATCCTTGTAAGTGGTTTTAACAGGAATAAAGTGTGCTGATTTACTTAATTTATCTACTACCACCATAATTGAATCATTCTGATTTTGATTTCTGGGTAATCCGGTAATGAAATCTAAGCTAATTATTTCCCACTTCCAATTAGGGATAGGAAAAGGTTGAAATAACCCAGTTGGATGTTGATGTTCTGTTTTTACTTGTTGACAGTCCAAACATCTAGCTATATACTCAACTGCTTCAGATTTCATGTTAGGCCAAAAATAATCTTTTCTCAACATGGTGACAGTCTTCTGGTATCCTGGATGCCCTGAGTAAGGGGTTTTATGAACTTCATCCAGAATTAACAGTTTAACTTTAGATACATTCGGAACATACAGTCTATCTTTAAATAATAAAAATCCATCTTTATTTAGACTATAACCCTTTATCAAACTTTTTGTAGGTTCTTCTTTAGCTGTAGCTTGTAAATTTTGATCAATTTCATCCAATTTTATCCCTTCAGTCAGTTTTTCATTTAAATCAGAGGTATAAGTGCTGATAGCTGTTGTAAAATTCAGCTTTGCATTTCTGCTCAAAGCATCAACCACCTTATTTTCCTTTCCTTTTATGTGCTGAATTTCGAAATCATATTCACTTAAGAAGTCCAACCATCTGGCTTGCCTTGCATTTAAGTTAGGCTGATCTAAAAGGTATTTTAGACCCTTATTATCAGTCATTAAAGTAAACTTTCTTCCTATTAAGTGGTTTCGCCACATCTTTAAAGCATGAATAACAACAGCTAATTCTAAATCATGAGTGGCATAATTCTTTTCATGAATCTTCAGCTTCCTGGACTCATAGGCAATGACATGCCCATCCTGAGTCAACACTCCACCTAGACCGTCATTACAAGCATCGGTGCAAACCATGAAATCCTTATTAGGATCTGCTATTCTTAGAATAGGCGCAGTTGTTAATAAAGTCTTTAATTTCTTAAAGCTTTCCTCACACTTCAAGTTCCAATCAAATTTCTTGCATTTCTTTTGCAAAGAAGTGATTGGGTTGGCTATTTTTGAAAAGCCTTCTATGAATCTCCGGTAATAACCGGTAATTCCCATGAAGGACCTAACATCTGTTACGTCTTGTGGTACTGGCCATTCTTCGATTGCCCGGATCTTTTCAGGATCAACTAAAATCCCTTCCTTAGTCATTACGTGACCTAAGTACTGGATTTCATCCTTGAAGAATTCACACTTACTGAACT
The DNA here is from genome assembly GCA_027924585.1 of Larix kaempferi. Lineage (NCBI taxonomy): Eukaryota > Viridiplantae > Streptophyta > Pinopsida > Pinales > Pinaceae > Larix > Larix kaempferi. Next base: position 8,641,604 of record BSBM01000773.1, read on the forward strand.
TCGCAAAGAGCTGTTGCTCTCGCAGTTCTTGTAAGACTATCCATAAATGTTCCTTATGTTCCTCTTCATTTTTAGAATAAATTAAAATGTCATCGATGAATACGACGACAAATTTATCCAAGTATTTATGCATTATGTTATTCATTAGACACATAAAGATGGCTGGGGCATTAGTAAGCCCAAATGGCATTACGACAAATTCGTAATGTCCATACCTTGTTCTAAAAGTTGTCTTGAATATGTCCTCTTCTTTAATTCTCACCTGATGATAGCCTGATCTCAGGTCTATCTTAGAGAACACTGTAGCTCCACGTAGCTGATCAAACAGATCATCTATGCGGGGCAACGGATATCTGTTTTTAATTGTCATCTTATTTAGTTGACGGTAATCTATGCAAAGTCGCATAGTTCTGTCATTCTTTTTAATAAAGATTACTGGTGCTCCCTATGGGGACACACTGGGTCGAATGTAATTCTTATCTATTAACTCCTTTAACTGTGTTTTTAATTCGTTAAGCTCCAGAATATTCATACGATACAGAGCCTTTGAACTGGGTACAGCACCTGGTACCAACTCAATAGTGAAATCCAGTTCTCTCTTGGGAGGTAATCCTGGAATTTCCTCCGGAAAAACATCAGTAAATTCATTCACTATCGGAATATCCTCTACTTTTATCTTACTTACTTCAGACTTAACTGCCTCATCTGTAATAGTTACAGCATAGGCCTTACACCCTTTTCTGACCGCTCTTTTAAGTTGTAAAGCAGAAATCTGCCTGATTACAGTTTTCCTAGGAATACCCTTAACCGTTACAGGATGTTCATTATTATTCACACAGGTAAAGGTTTTATCAAAACAGTTTAAAACTACCTTACGCTGTTCTAACCAGTCCATACCAATAAGTATGTCATACAAACCAAGTGGCAGAATATTTAACTTAACAGTAGTTTTGAAATCATTCATATCTAGGGCACATTCCTTAACATAACAGTTCACCTTTCTTTTTGCCCCCGTGGCTAGTTGTACTGACCAAGAATTATCAAACCTTTCAACAGTCAGATTACATTTTTTTACTAGCTGTGGTGAAATATAACTAAGGCTATCACCTGGATCTATTAAAATAGTTACAGGGGTTTTGTTAACCATACCTCCTACTTCCACCATGGAAGTTTGATAGTCAGCTTGGCGGTTCTCCAACGCTGCATTGATTCGGGGTATAGTCCCTGCAAAGTCTCCAACAGTCATTTCATCTTGTATACTATGAATATTGCTGTTTGGTTTCTTCCGATTTGGGCAAAATTAAGCATAGTGTGGGCCATTGCACTCCCAACACTTAATAGGCTCCTTTCGTTCAAAATTCTTAGTGTAATTTCCATGATTGTTAGAAGCCTCCTTGCTGCCCTTGAAGTTGTTGGAATTATTAGTAGCTCCATTTTTGCTTCCCTGGAAGTTTTTCCCATTAAAATGGTTTCTATTCTTGTTATTCTTGAAATTTTTCTATGGTACAAACTCCTTTTCCTGTACTCAAGCTGATTACTGTTCTTTTTAGCCTTCCAGTTGGCTATTCCTTCTTTCTTTTTATTCTGTTCAAAACAGAAGTTAGCCTTTCGCATAGCTTCTTCCAGAGTTTTGGGGTTATCATATTCGATTCTGTCCTTGATATGATATGGCAGGCAGCTAAGAAACCGCTGTACTTTAGGTTTCTCTTCCACAAAATACAGCACATATCTTAACAGACTTAAGAACTTACTGTTTAAGTCCTTCATCGTCATAGATCCCAACTTTAACTCATAAAATTCCTTGGCCCTTTCTTCATAGTATTGTTCGGACATAAATTTCTTTTTGAAGTATCTTTTAAAGGTACTCCAATTGACCTCTTTTTCTTTGATCCCCTTGACCCTTTTCAAATCTTGCCACCATATATCTTCCTTTCCAGAAAGGTTATAGATGGCCATCCTCGCTTTTAGCTGATTTGAATAGTTGTATATCTGAAAATATTTTCTCATCCCGGATAACCAGGATTCTACCTCTTCTCCTGTTTCAGATTCTCCATTGAAAGTTGGGGGTTTTATTTTCTTGAACTCCCCAGAAATCTCTTCACAAGGCCTGTGTTTTTTCTTTCTGTTATACAACTCAGCCCCACTACTGTCACTAGTAGTGTGATAGCTTTGTTGTTCCCTTCTTCCTTCAGATGATGAACTGCTGTCAGATTTAGCTAGTTTCATCTTTTTAGATCCTTTTTGATGACTAGCTTCTTCAGTTTCAGATCTTTTGCTTCTTCCTTCAGTCTGAAATTTTTCCATCAAAATTTGATTTAACTGCTCTTGAGTTTTCAAAATCCTTTCGTTATCCTTCTTGACTGATTCTATCTCAGTCTTCAAACCCTTTATAGTCTGCATCAGCTCTGAGGAGTGAGCAATTGCCTCCTCTATCACAGGTTCTCTAGACATTTGTCTTGTCTCAGTGTTTGGAGATTCCTCCTCAGCATATTATCTTAGCTTTTCCATACCTGTTTGTTAGATTCAGAAAAAGGAAATTTTCCGCTCTATATAAATGAAACAAAAATAAAAATTAGTACATTATATATATATATATATATATAAATTTTCTTTTCATTGTCACCGTTCTGCGGAAACTAGTTGGGCCATATCAAGGCCTAGTATTTGAACCATGCTCTGATACCACATGGCAAAACCCAAAATTTCTGAAAAATTTAAAATTTTTAAAATAGTCTATAATAACATTAAATGCAATCATTTAATTGTTTGTTTAGCTTACGGGATCGTAATTGTGTCTGAAAGATCTTTTATTATTCTTAAATTTTATTATGGGTTTCTTTTTCAGTTACTGATTGTTTTTCTGTTTTGCAACCACAAGGGGGAATTGCCATGATAGACTGGGCTTACTTAGCTTCCGAGCTAATGCAACAGATTTTTTTCTTTCTCTTACAGATATACAGGTAAGGTTCGGGTTGCTGCAGATAATCTTTAAAGTATTATAAGTCAATAGCTGTACCAAATCTTTCAGTAAAAGGTCTAACCCTGTTATCAAGTGTTAAAAGGTAGCTTTCATCCTATGACCTCCTTCCGATCTTGCTATTATAGAATTAGAACTACTAGAGAGTATGATAGCTATGTTTTCTTGAGAACAAATGGATTAACTAACTCTATGAGTATTTGTTCTTGAATGATATTACTGTAATGCAAGTGTACTTCATTACTAGCACCGTAAAATACAACGGGGTGACCATACCCAAATTAGTTTTTACTCATCCATAATTATTGTATCTAGCCAAGTTTTATGTCAGAATATATTTTTGATTCACAATTTCCATTATGCAGGACCTGAAATTATCCATATATATACTTAGCTTGTTTCTAGCATTTACAATGTATCCTATCTTCTATTGTAAATTTAAGGACTTGCATTGTTTGGAATCTACTTTTGTTTCCATAAATAACACTTGAATAAAATCTACAAGCACTTAAAGCAATAGTCCTCAAGTATCTTACATGATTCGACTCGTTGGTTTTAAGGTAAGCAAAAGTCTATTTTTCTTATCTATATCACTAGGAACCTGAGACTGTTAAGATATTCTTAATATATCATAACTAGAATTAGCAAGGTCTAGGGTACCCTTAATCAAATTTTTATGAGTTGCATAGCTTGAATTCCACCAGTTAAAGTCCCATAATGAAGAAATGACAAGTCTTAAACTATCTGTGCAAAGCTATAGACAATGGCACTTTAATAGGATTTGCAAACATTAAATCTTAACATCGCCCCATTCTCTTATAGATTTTAAAAGAAATGAAATTTCCCTGGTTTGTTCACTTGAGAATAAATGATGTGGAAATCATGTTATGAATTATTTGTATCTTATCAATACTCCCATGTTCTTATAAGGAATAAAATCCTCTATGTTCCAACACTTCAAAACTCACTCCTTGAATGCTATCTACATACATGGTTTTTATGAACACCTTATAATTCAAAAATGTATCCAGACCTTACGAATTAAAATCCATCCACTATATCTATAGATACTCCAAGACTTAATCTTGGAACGCCCTTATGAAGCATGGGTTACTTGTCTATAAGGCATAGCTTCAATATATATAATGCAAAGTTCAATGTTAAGATTCTAACTCCTTGATTTTGTAAACATGATAGGTTATACGATGGTATCATGTTCATATAGAATGATCAAACTATGAGTTTGTTTGGAGAACAAATAATACAGGCTCTCGTTGTTAAACTATACACGTCGACCCACTGCATGCAAATTATTAAAAAGTTATGTGGCTGCTCCAGGACCACGCAATTGTGATACTTAAACGTTGACTAAACCCTACATCGTCATTTCTCCTTTGCCTTCGGGCTGGTCGCTCTGTGAAACCTCTAGGTCTGAGTTTTTGTTGAGGCGCTGTTGGTAACAGCTCCCATGCTGCTATAGTTCTTTATGCTTGTCCAATGTATCGTTGAAGCTCATTATAATTTTGCTGTTGGCAACTGTAGCTTGTTAAGAATCTAGGGTTTGTACTTGTGTTATCCAAAGTAACCCTATCACAGCGTGACCATAACTCTCGGCTTGGTTTTATTAAGGCTTCCATCGTGGAAGATATCCATTGCTTTTGCCAACGTAGTCACTCTGTGGCAAGGGTGGGGTTTTTACACATATTGTGTTCGTGGTTATCAGGACATCTACTGTATTTGTAGCCTCCTTCAATGCTGGTAAGCTACTGTATTTCTCCTTCGCGTTTGGAGTTACAAGAAATTGTTTTCAAATGAAATAAGGTTTTTAACTTCTACCACTCTGTCTTTGCAGGTCCTGGCTCCACTTACGTCATGGGTGGAAAGAGCTTCAGCAAGAGGCGTTTCCAGGTAAGCCTGGTTCTTACCATGGCATTTTCCTCCTTGTGGGTTGTTTGGGCGGTTAGGGTTTGGAATATGAAGGGACGATTCTATGACTGTCTCCGTTCTGTTGGGTCTTTTATCTGCTTGATACCGCCAGATCTTGATAGGTTTAACCCTGTGACGTGAATGGAATGTTATGGCTGTAGTCAAATGTAATTTATTTGTCTTCCTTTAAGTATTAGGGTTTTCTTACAAAAGATTTACTATATAAAAGATGAGAGAACGATGGTTGTGAGCCTGTTTTGTAGATGAGGTTAGGCCTCGGGGTTCTATGTTTTGTTACAGTACTTTTAAATGATTCAGGGTTTATCACCCAGGGTTTTGAAATCTGACTTATTTAAAAGTTTTCTTCTATATAAAGAACTTGTCCATCGCATGTGTTTTTAACTTATGCTATGTACAGTAAGAATGTAAATTGAAGTTTTAAACCACTTGTACTGTGAATTTGGAACACAGCTGTAGGTGAAGATATTGTCTTAACTTTTTAGCATTAGTTTTGTTTGTACAAGCGGGGCTGCTAGGGTTTGATCCGAACTATTTTACAGTTGGACTTTAAGCTTGAAAGCTTAAGCTATCCTTTACAATTCGACTCTGTTGATAATGGTGAGCTGAATAAATAATAGGACTTCAATCCAAAGTTTACAGTTGTGATTCTAATTGATTTCTAGTTCTGTCATTTCGATTTTGATTCTGAAGCTCGACAATGAGCTAGAATCCTGTTCTGTTTGTTTCTTTTGTTGTAAAATTAATAACTAGGTTATTTCTCTGCTGGTAATTTCTTGTTGTAGAAACTGGAAAGATAGGATTTAAATCGAACTCCATGGTCACGATTTTTGTTTAGATGCTTATTCTATTGTTATGAATATGCTTTTGTTGGTAGTTGAGAAACAAGTGAACGATATTACTATACCGTTGAGCTCGATAAATGAGCAAAATTACTGTTCTGCTATTCAATTGGTTTTGAAACAGTAACTAGGTTTACGAATAAGACTTTGTCGATAAATGAGAGTCAAACAAAAGATATTATGATAATGTTTAAGCTCGATAATGAGCTAGATACTAAACTGTGAACCCTATTGTTTTAAATTAATAACTAGGTTATTAAAACTATTGATAATTCCTTGTAATAATATTCTGTTAAGGTTTCTGCACAATGAATTTGTTGCTATGAAAGGACTGGTTAAATTTTGATTAGGGATTGTGTAATGATTTAACTAATAGGTTAAGGCTGATCATCTTCTGACTAGGGTTTTGTACCCAGATATAAAGGTCCTATCTGTGACTATGAAATCTCCTGTAAGGTCTGTCGACCAAGATATAATAAATGTAATTTTTTTATGGTTATAATTACTGTTGTATCCTATGACTGTTTATTACATTTTGTATACATAGAGCATAAATAATTTATATGTATCTCTTACTTCTCTACTTAAGCATCATAATTAAAATAGGATTAAAATTACAATAAAAACTATTGCTTTAAATATTACTATTGTATGGAAAACATTAAAGATACCTTATCAGTAATGTAATAATGATACTAAGGGATGCTGGAAACACAGTAACTCTCATCAAATCTATTACTGATATTCAAAGATGCTAACTTTTACTAAACTAAATACTGTTCAGACATATAGATGAGAGACACAACATACATTCATTTATACTTAATAATCATAAAGGAATAAATAGCAGAACCTGTTTCTGTGGACAACAACAGCAATGGGAGGCTGTTCCTCCCTACCAACTCCTGGAGAGTGCCCAGACAGCACTTCTCAGGACCCCCGAGCTTGCTCTGGTCTCCCTGGATGGAATTAGGTGCAGCAAAATAATTCACTCAGCCCAAACAGCTATACTGGAACCAAGTTACTGCAGCATTCCTCTGAAAACAACTTCCTTACTGTATATTTCCCTCTTCCTCAATGGGACTCCTGAATGACATTCACCTGAATGTATTCTCCCTCCAGAACAATTCAAACGCCCATCTCTGTTCATTGAGTACTATTTAAAAGATTGCCTAGGTCTTTGTTGGGTTAACTGTCATTAATGAGCCACCTGCTCTGATTCCACTTCCTTGGGGAATCATGACCCCAAATATAGGGAAGTTGCCACCTGCAACTTAGGAAGTGTTTGAGGATGCTGCCACTTGTCTTTTTCCTTTCCACCTAGTTCCATCCACCAGTTTGACCAGTAACCTCTTTTTAACAGCTCTCCCATGCTGTTGTCTCCATAATTTATTTATTAATAATAAAATATTCTGAATTACATTCCATTTCTAGTGACTCTGCTGAGTCATCAATTCCTACTTAGCATTAAATTTAACATAATGTCTCAGGAATATAATAAAATAATTACATAATTTTTACAAAATTGGGGTATGTGACATCCTCCTTACTTTTAAAATATACTAGAATTTCATCTATGAATACAATGATGAACTTATCCAAATACTTGTGCAAAATATTATTCATTAAGCACATAAATACTGTCGGGGCATTAGTCAACCCAAATGGCATGAACACGAAATCATAATGTCCATAGTGAGTTCCAAAGGCTATTTTAAAAATATCCTCATCCTTCACATGAACTTGATGATATCCTGACCTTAAGTCAATCTTTGAAAATATCGTTGCTCCATGCAGCTGATCAAATAGATCGTCGATGCGAGGCAACAGATATCGATTCTTGATTGTCATCTTGTTCAGTTGGCGATAATCTATGCAAAGCCTTAAAGTGCCATCCTTCTTCTTAACAAAAATAACAGGTACTCCCCAAGGAGACACATTGGTCCTTATATAGTTTTTATTAATCATTTCCTTCAACTGTGATTTTAACTCATTTAATTCCAATATATTCATCCTATATGGAGCTTTGGAGTTCGGTACCGCACCCGATATTAGCTCAATAGTAAAATCTAGATCCCTATTCAGGGGTAATATTGGAATCTCTTCTGGGAAAACATCCAGAACTTCTTTTAGGATGGGTATATCTTCTAGTTTCAGTTTTTCCTCTTTTGTAATTGGCTCCTCATGTACTACATTCACTGTGAACATCTTACATCATTTTCTAACTACTCTTTTTACTTGCATAGTTGAAATCTGTCTAAGTGATGTCTTTCTAGGAATACCCTTAACTTCTACTGTTTCTCCTTCATCATTTAGACAGGTAAAACTTTTCTCATAACAATTCAAAATAACATGATGTGCTTCTAACCAATCCATTCCAATTAAGATATCGTAGGATCCTAAAGGTAAAACATTTAGTTTGGTTCGTGTCTTTAATTGATTCATAGATAAAACACAACTTTCAACAAAATCAAACACTTTTCTTTTTGTTCCTGTTGCTAGTCTAACTAACCAGGATTGATTAAATTTTTCTGTTTTCAGATTAAAATTTTCTACAATATCTGGAGATATATAACTCAGGCTAGCTCCTGGATCAATCAAAATAGAAACAGGGTGGTTTTGTAGCATACCTTCAATCTCTACTATAGAGACTTGATGCTCCGCTTGGCTGTTGTCTAGAGCTGCATTAATTCTAGGCATCTCGCTTGTCAAGTCTCCCACAGTAGGTTCAGCTTGTATAGAGTGAATATTATTTGTTGTCCGCTTCTTATTGGGACAGTTTGAAGCATAATGAGGACCTTGACACTCAAAACATTTTATAGGTGTCTTCTGGTCATTAGTTCTGGTAACATTGGGTGTATTTCTAGGAGCTGTAAAATTCTAATGTTGATTATTTCTGGGACTATTTCCTTGGAAATTTCGATTTGGAAATTTTTTCTTTTGAAAACCAGAATTTCCACTGAACCTAAAACTCTTCTTCTTCAGCTCAAAGTTGCTGGGTTTATGATTTTTCCAGTTAGATATCCCTTCTCTTTTCTAGTTCTGATCATAGCAGAAAGTTGCTTTCCTCATGGCTTCTTTAAGGTATTTGGATTGTCATACTCTATTCTGTCCTTAATGTTGAAAGGTAGACAACTCAGATACCTCTGAATCTTTGTTTTCTCCTCCGCAAGGTATGGCACATACCTTAGCAAATTCAGAAATTTGTTGTTCAGCTCTTTCATGTTCATGGTTTCCAGTCTTAAATCATAAAATTCCTTGGATTTTTCTTCGTAATATTGTTCAGATAGGAACTTCTTCTTGAAGTATCGTTTAAAAGTGCTCCAATTCACATCCTTATCCGTAATGCCCTTCATTCTTTTGATGTCCTGCCACCAAATGTTTGCCTTCCCTATCAGGTTGTATATGGCCATCTTTGCTTTAAATGATTCTGAATAATCATAAATTTGGAAGTATTTCTTCATGCCGGACAACCATGCTTCAGCTCTCTCTCCTTTCTCAGTTTCGCCATTGAAGGTTGGGGGTTTGATCTTCTTGAACTCCCCAGAAATCTGCTCATACTGTTTATGGCTTTTTGTTTTTGGTTTGTAATCCCCTTTGCTTCTATCACTTGAATAATTATGTTTCTTTTTGCGTGTCTCAATGGCAGCTCTTGATGATGTTGAATTGTTATTCTCATCATCAGTTTTCACTTTCTTATCCTTGTTCCCATGAGGTAAGTCTTCAATCTTGGAGGTATTTTCAACCCTTCTATCATGTTCATCAGTTGGGCACTGATCGAACAATATTTGGTTCAGTTCTTCTTGTGCCTTCAGAATTCTCTCATTATCATGTTTAATAGATCTTATTTATGCTTTCAACTCCTGAAATGCACGTAACAATTTTGATGAATTGTCATTCAATTCACCATGGACTTCTTCTTCATAATGATGTCCAGTGCTATTGTTGGTATGACTGTTCGGTTGAAATCTGTCCTCCATGTGTTCAGCTAATCCTTCCATACCTATAATTTAGAAAACAATTTTCTGTATACAAAATAATTTAATTACTAAATATTTTTGCTGTTACAAAAATTTTCTGTTGTGTGTTCTCTAGACCTTTTCAGGTCGAGAGTTCGAACATGAGCTCTGATACCACATGTAACATCCCATAAATGCACAAAAATTTAAAAATAGCATTAAATGCTATACTTACTAATGCGGAAATAAATTAAATGCTAATCCTTTTAACTAATAACAAAATATGATGACGTCACTTCATACTTCTTAACACAAAATACGACATTAGTTTTGCTTGTGTTAATTATAAATCTATATGATGTATTTAAATTTTCTTGCGATATAATCATCTAAACATAATACTGACATTTTTCTTTTGGATGATGACGAAGGGGTCCTATGGGGTACCCTGCGGTTTACTTAGCTATGTTAGCTAAATCATTTGAACCTGTTTCTTTGCGCAGATACGCAGGTAAGAGTATTACGACAATTTCAAATGTTACAAGCAATTCTAATTAGTTTTCAGTTAGCCTTCAATGCTATAGTAACTCTAAGTACTTCCATGCATGAGAATTGTTAATGGTATGGATCTCTGTCCTAATTCTGTAAGTGTTACCTTGACTATACTTACAAGTCATAGAAATCATAATTAAAAATATCTATATTATACTCTTTAGTGAATCATCAAAGAAGAGATGCTTATACTATGAATTCTCAATTACGTGCTAGATTACAAATTATAAGTGCTATTAGAATCCTATCATCATTTCTCCATTTTTGCAAAGAGTGGTATTATCATGTATATTTATTATGTGAATACTTCAACTTATAAGTTGCTCTACACTATAGACATGTGAGCCAATGATATTTAATTAATCTAAAGGTTTTAAACATAACTATATATATATTTCAAATTATGGTGATACGACGTACCATACTATTGTAGCAAAGGAGTATTATAATGTAGTATTATAAACATGATGCTACTAGGATGAAATGGTAAACTTATAGAACTAAAACATGTTATGTTTATTATTATAGTTGACAATATAACTAACGGTGGGAAACTTTATAGAGTTCTAACTTAAATGCAAAATATCGAAAGCCCTTCATGAATTGATACCTATGCCATTTTGGAAATACGCAACATATATATAGATATACGTTTTATGATCAATGCTTGGGAAATGAAATATCATATTACTATAACCCTAACTACAACCCTATCTATTAGCGATTATAAACATTGATAATATATGATGTTACACTTTGCAAAACAAATCAACATATTGATAATGGATAGTGACAGGTATTAATTTGTAGCAGTTGTGCGTTGGAAGAATTAATGTGTCCAATCCGAGCATTAATGACCCCAGCTAACTCCCATGGTGGAATGTATTGCTGGCTATCAACGTAACCTTCTTCACGTGGAGACTTGGTGGAAAATTACTGTTAGCAATCCGAGCTGTGCATGGTTAACCTAGTGAATCGCCTCCGAGCTGGAATTTACGATGGTAAGGTCATTAATGGAGTTTAAATGCAGTGGTGCTTCGTAAAATATGGTGCTCTGCTGGATAGATCTCTCCCGTCAATCTTGTTGTGTCTCAGTTTTGGGACTTTAACCCTAATATTACCACTACGTCTTTGTTGAAGTTGTTCTTGGGCATTGATTTGGTGTTACTGGGCTTGGTGGAGAGGTCGACCATCTGCAAAAACTTAGGGTTTGGTGGTTGCTCGACTGAGGACTCCTTCCTCAAATTCGATGGCGTGACCTACGATAGTAACTTGATGTTTTTCAGGTTTTTAAAAAGGTTTGAGAGTCGAGAGTTTAAAAGTGAGGAGTTACTATATTAATTGGATGTTTTGTGTGGCGTCAGAAGGACATATCAGTTCATAACTTTTATCCAATGCAAATCCTTATTGAGGTAATGTATCAGTTTCAACTGCTTAAGTTTTTCTTCTATTAATCCATCAATATTATGATGTGAAAGTTTTAACCACTTCCTTCATTGTTTTGGTAGGTAACTTCTTCCGCTCGCATGTATGCCTTGTCTGAAGCTTAAGGGAAAAATGGTTGTTATACCATCCGGTAAGCCTCGGTGGTTCTTTTCCATGTAGGTTCTCCTGGCATGTTGGCCGAAACTTTGATGTTTTGATGAGGTTTGAGAAAAGTTCTTGGCAGAGGATTTTTTTAACTATTGAGATGATACTCGAGAGCCTCACGTCGTGTGTATAGAGGATGGAATCCTCGGCTCATTTTTCTACCCTGCCAATGCAGCGTTTCGCTGCAACTTTTGTTGAAATGTAAACTTGTTTATGATGTAATTATTAAAGGGATAAACCCTCGGTCATGTTTAAAGAAAGAAGCAGTGTGTTAAATGAAAGTCGAGAGCCAAGAGCTAAATTGTTTGTGCGAAGAATAGAAGGGTCCTATGTTACACTGTTTATTCCATTGTTTGAATGGTAATATGAGACTGAGTTTGCATTGAACATAAATAAAAATATTTTTCTGAGCGATTTCCATGTTTATATAATTCGTTATTTTGACAAGAAAATATTGTGTGGGTTCTGGCCTAGAACTGTGGCTAACCTATTTCTCAGAAGTGAAACCCTGTGTTCGTGTGGTTTGAGTTAATGTTTGGAATGGTGATGAGACTTAGTTTTTGGTATTTGAACCGCCACTTAAATGAATAGTACAGTTGATAAAAAATAATGATAATACTCTTGTCTAAACTTGTCTTGTATTGATAACTATCATATATGTGATAGTTGAACAAAAGTAATGTTTTTGGATTTGGAAACCTGATGTAAGGATTTGATGTTTACGTTTTTAAGTGCTTGGCCTTAAAATGGATGTATGATAGTCTTAGGGTTTTAAAATGAATACTGCAAGTGTCTGCAAACTTTGCAAAGTTGGGAAATAGTCTTAGCAGAACGATAATTGTTTACTATAGAAAATAATCAGTATCTAGGGTTTCAAAATATGATAATACATTCTGATACTGAACAAGAAAGATATTCTTACTACAAGAATATGAAATTCATGAAACAGTTAAATTCATTTAAATAAAAATGCTGTGTAAATATAGAAAACTACAGCATTGAAATATCATAGAAATTCTAAGTTGATATTACAGCTATTTTTCAAAAAATCTAAGTATTGTACAGAGAGGAAATGAAAAGTGTTAAGAGACTGTGATAAGTGTCTTTGCTTATAGTCCTTTACAGCTTTTGAATGAAATGATAATAAAATGCAGTATGTGTATTTTGAAATGAAGTAGGTGTCCTAAAGTGTAAACCCTAACTTCTTATACATAAATGGAATATTTATTTTCTAACATTAGGTAAAAGAAAAACTATTAAAATGCCTGTATCATGAACTGCTATTTTCTATCCTAACTTAACATAATATACAATTCAGCTTAAACAATTTGGTCAATAGGTCTTCATTATCAAACCGGGAAAAAGGGTTAGAGGTTTAATGAAACAACTTCGTTCATTCAAAAAAATAAACAAGACAGAACAGTAGAACCTGATGAATGTAGGAGAAACAAACAACCCAAGGAGCCTGTTCCACCCAACCTACTCCTGAAGGAAGCCAAATTACTTGCCTTAGGACCCCCAAGCTTGTTCACTGAACCACTAGGAAGAATAATCTGTAGAAGTTTTAGGTCATCAACTTGCAGCAACAATGTAGATCATTCAGTCATATAGACTTAGCAGTCAAAGAGACCTACACCAGCATCTCTGGTTTCCTTCTCAGAATAATTTCAGCAAAGTCACAATGCACATTCCACTTAGCCTCCCTATTCGAATCTCTCAGTGATCACCTGATACACTTGAGGAATTATTTTTGCAAAAAATAATATGGAGCTCCCTGCTCAATTCGAATTTCCTTCTCTAGGATGCCTAGGCATTTTTAGTGGTTAACATGGTCATTAATGAGCTAACAGCTCCCTTCCACCCACCTGGGGGATAATGCCACAAATTTAGGGGTAGTTGTCCCATAACCAACAGCTAGTGGTGGAGTGCAAATGCTGACACCTGTCCCATGCCTTCTAACAGCTTCCATTCCTCCTAGTGGGTCAGTGAACACTCATTTAATAGTTCCCTTGAGTGTTTGTCTCCTATTTTAATTTATTAAATAATAATAATATGTCATTACAATCATCCTTGACCATATTTGGTCATAATTACAAAAATTTGTAATTATAATTTAACATAATGCTTTTTTTGCAATAAACTAAATAGTCTCCAAATTTGGGTAGGTGACAAGGAGGGGGACCCGCTCCAATAGGAACAAGATCACTATCGACCCGTAGCTGAACTGTTTGAGCTCTCCCTGCCGACACTTGGTCAGCTGAGCTTGAATGTTTGTGAGGAGTCCCTCACACATGTTGAATACCTTCAGAGACATACAGTCCTTCGCATATAGCATCTGAGATCTGGTAGCTAAATGAGGAGCTTGAATCCCCTCTATCCTTGTGATGGTAAAAGGTATGGCACGAAGCGGATGTTCTCATACTTCTTTGATGGGAATATTCCCACTAGAAGCATGGGTTTGAGGAGTACAATGCTATAGGATCATGTCACCCATGGTCCGATCACTACCTCGTTATCCGGTAAGAGCTACGTTGTCCCCCCTCCAGGACAATCCAGTAAAAAAGTAGATGTCTTCGACATCCATAGTAATTATGTGCTCACCGATCACAAAATATTGCTAAGCCGCATCCCAACATCGCAGCATATGTGTCAGCAATGATATTTGGGGCCTCATGCCTTGGATCTGGAAGAACTTGAGGAGACCACAGTTCCTCAGTGCTTCTACACACAATGGGTCACTTGCAGCTTGCACGTCATCTACCTCGTGGTATCGTTTGCACCACTCTAAGACCATGGTGGTTGCTGTTAACCTTCCACAAGGAGCATTTTAATATCATTAGTACTCACTTCAATCACTGAAAGGCCATTTTTTGGGCTAAGTTTGATGGTTGGGGTGGACATTTCTGCCGTCTCACCCCGTCAATTTCGACAGTGTGACATCATCGCAATCTCATTTTGCGGGATTTGCGACAACCCGAGTTCGTAGCAGATCTTGAAAGGGCGACCTGCGACGACCCAGGGATGCAATAGCCCTCCACAAACCACCTCAAAAACCCAAAAAATGGAATAAAATAAAAAATGTAAACCACTACAATTATGCTGGCTGAAGTTTAGAGTTACTTGCTCCAAACGGTGGGTGGAATGGTTACTCACAGCTCCCGGAATCGACAAGTGAAGTTTTGGCTCCAAATGGCACTTCTTCTCCCAAATTGGCAAATGAACAAATGGTGACTATATTTGGTTTTTTATTCTATTTATAAACAAAAGGCATATTATTTTTCAAATATTTTGATGCTTTTTAGGTCATTTGCTATAGTTTGAATTATTTTCATGACATTTGAATATGTGGTTGACTTTTTGACCTAGTTTTCAAGTGTGCAGGAGTTGTTAAGTGGTCTTTACACGCCATTCTCGTTTTGTAATGGTCATCTCAGGTATGAACGATCCCTTGAATGTTTTGTCATTATTTTATAGCCGTTAGATTATGATTATTTTATGATGATGAGCTTACTCTTTGTTCTTTCTCGTGCTCTTGAAACTATGAGAATAAGTTACCGAGTTATGATTTATCACTTTTCCAAGATCATTAAACTCCTATGGAAAAGGAACCCCCCCGGAGTCTATCTTTAAGCTCTTTTCAGGCTCTCGAAATACGAAAAGATTGCCAAGTGAACTTGTTGCATTCACGCTTGTTAAAGAATTTAAATGGCCATTTTCATGGTGATAGTTTACCCCTTTTTTAGACCAGGGGGCACTATTTACGAAAAAGGTATACTGCAGTCAATCATGATGAAAAGAGTCCTCTCCCGTGTTGTTTTACCCTTTTTCGAGCGATGAGGCTAACTTTACGAAAAATGACTGTTGGAGTCTTCTTTAGTTCCTTTCAGACTCTCTAAACATGAAATGATGACCGAGTTTACCTTCTATGGATTCGTTAAACTTTCACATTGAAGGGACCATCATGGGACGAACCCCTCCTATCCCAGGTTCAGAAAATATTTGGGATTGGAATCATCTATGAGATGAGCTATATCGAGCATCTGGTTACCCTCATCAAGCTCATAAAAAACACATGAGGCACTCATCGTTCATGATGGGGAAAAAGGAAAGATTTTATGTTACACCCCTTATCAGTGGCGGTACCTAGTCATTTCTTGAACATGGCACTCATTTGCATTGGCATACTACACTTGGATCATCCTTTTGTCTTTGAGTTTCACCTATTTACTGAGTCTTGTTACTCCTTTGAGTCATTCAAAGAATGCTTCAATCATCAATTGCATTAGGAGTTGGTACTATAACTCATCAAGTCAATACTGCCAAGGCATGCCTTACCCATGTTCAAGAATATTATCACCATTCATTATCTGCATTCAGTACACTTTCCATCACGTCGGTCTACTCTAAGTCAAGTCTTGCATGTCACTGTACCATTCGATCTACTCTACACATATTTTATCATGTTTCCTGTCGATGATGGGGGATTAATCATGGCCCTCCTTTGACAGATTCATGCTTGTCGACTTCAAATCATCATTCGAGGATTGAATCTAGAAACCAACCAAGTACCTTGGCCCTGCATGCCTCAATGGTAGGTTACCTCGCTTTCAACATGAGTTTACATCATTGACTCTTGATTGAAAGTTCTCATCTCACGTTCAACTTCAACTCATTTATTCACGCTTGATGATATGTATCGTGATACCTTGGGAATCATTGACATCAATGGTGATTTCCCTCGCACTTGTTAATGGTATACATCAATGACCGGTAATCAAGTGGTTTCTACCATGTTTGATGTCAAGAAATTTGTAATTGCATGGATAGATTCGTATCATTGTGGGTTCAGCTTGAAGACCCTAGGGAGTCATGTTTTACCCAGGTTGCGATGGAGTTTGTATTGAGTTGTATCACACAGATCCACATTTGTATTGGTCATGGCTGTGTTATCATCTCATCATGGATCTACGCTTGTGTCTAGTAGCCATGATTATGTTCAGTCGGTCATTACTACCGTGGATCTGCATTGTATTAGTCGGCAGCCATGTTGTACGTCATGTGAGACATTGTACTCAGATTCAGTTGTACTGCAGCAGTGTCCTTGGTTCGACAAGCCATTTCCATTCCTTCTGTCAAAGAATTTCACCTGTCTAAATTTCAATAGCTTCATGCTTTGGGGGGCATTCTGTTACACCTAAAATATTACCATCATGAGATTCAATGTATACATCCCTAAAGTTTTATTGACTAAATTATTGTCCTGGAAGAGATATAACCCATTTACACTAGGCTTTGAGAGGTCGTTGCAGGCTGCACTCATGCAACCTACGACGTCGCATCTTTCTCTCTTCCAGGGTGCGACGATGTCAATTAATGGACAAAAATAGCTCCTTCGAGCCCATTCTCAAATCTAGCTGACATGGATCCCTATCTCTGACCTTGTGGGAGAGCTGGCACTCGGTTCCTAACCTCTTCAAAGGATCCCCTATCTCTCTGCTACCATATCTCAACCTACCCTATCCATACCATATCCACTTAGTCCTATATAAATGAATCTCTATCCCTCTCCAAAGGGAGGAAGTCTATAGTGTCTACATGCTGGTGAAATCATCTTGGAGAGATCTCTATTCATCCATTGAGAGGCTCACACTTCCTTGGGAGGATATGGCATTGGCTTGGATGGAGAAGGGCTACTTCGTTAAGCTTTGGTTGTATTCGTTCTTTTCTATGTACTTGCCCTATATTTACAGTAATATAAACGCTTTCCACCAATATTTTTGTGTTGGTGATATTGTGCAGTTTACCTGCTTAACTGTTTACTTAGATTTGTTATCGTTTGGACGTTATTACTTGTTTGTCTTGTTTTGTGCATCTTGACAGGTCTTGCAGCTTAGATCTGATGACTGCAAGGCGTGGAACAACATCCAGGAAAAGGGACTGCAAACTTAAGGTAAGACATCCGATAACTAGATCCTTAACTAGATCTAGGAAAGTGGTTTATAGTCTGTACTATTTGTTCTAGACTCACATTGAGCTAGGGAGATCCGGGTTGCGTATGCTTGAGTGGATTGTCCGTCAAACAATGTCAGATCATTCTTCATTCAAGATGCACAGTAACCCTATCGAACATACATAATTCCTAATTGTACTAACCGATAGCTAGAGAATTTTCATTCCAACCAAAACGACCAACCCCTTTCTCATTCAGCTCTCCCCTTTTTATCCATTCGAAAATATCCTAAACCGAATGGCTGAATCGTAACAACAAACTCCTAACATACTTTCCTTGATCACTGAAGGAGTCACTATCGGTATTCAACTAACTAGCTAACTAGCTTGATCTCCACGCAGGGAGCATCAATTCGCCACTATGCTCTACCTCCTCAAAAACTAACAACATACTATTTTGTTACATATTTGTAATTATTCAAAACACTTAATAACATACTTTCTCCCACTTCAGGACAACTTTTCCTCTTGCTAGCCACAACATGTGAACATGCAATCACATCGCTAACTCAACATTGATGTTCCTGCATCAGACTCCCAAGGTTAAAAATTATGAACCCCTGTTCAATAGTTCAGCTAGTTTGAAACCCTTTGTCTCCAATTCTTTAGCTTCCATCCATGTAGAATCTTCTACAGGACGTCCTTTCCATTTGATCAAATACTCCAAGTAGTCTCTTTGTCTGGTACTCTTTGCCACTCTAGTATCTAAGATAGACCCAGCTTCTGATAGTTGCGTTATAGGCATTTGCTTCATCCACTAAAGATACCTCATTTCTGGCACTTGTCCTGCATCATCTGTCACATAAGTATGCAGGTCTGCAACATTAAAAATAGGTGATATGCCAATCCTTGTTGGAATTTCCAGTTCATAGGAATTTGGTGAAAATTTTCTGAGTATCCTATAGGGTCCAATATTTTTCATCTTCAACTTGTTGTACTCTCCTTTTGGAAACCTCTCTTTCCTCAAGTGTGCCAAAACCAAATATCCTACCTCATAGTTTTTCTCTCTTCTCTTGGAATCTACTTTGGTTTTGTAACTATTGTTACTATGATGCAACCTTGCTTTAACTTGCTCTTGTAGTTCACTGATTCTTGTTGCAAACTCTTCTCCATCTGCAATCCTCTTCTCCATTTGACCCAAATCATGAAGTTCACACACTCCTCTTGGATGTATTCCATACAGAACTTGGAATGGACTCATCCCTATACTTCGGTTTGGTGAGTCATTATATGCAAACTCTACTTGAGCTAGCACCTTGTCCCATTGCTTTGGATTCTCTCCAATCAGACTTCTCAACATTTACCCAGAATTCTGTTTACCACCTTAGTCTAGCCATCATACTATGGAGGATATGCCTAACTGAAGTTCAACTTGGTTCCCAACTTCTTCCACAAGGTCCTCCAGAAATGACTTGTGAACTTTACATCTTTGTCAGATACAATGCTCCTAGGTAAACCATGTAGCTTCATAACTTCACTGAAAAATAGATTAGCAATTTGTGTGGCATCACTATTATTATAACATGGAATGAAATGTGCCATCTTGGTAAATATATCCACCACTACCAAAATAGAATCATTTCCCTTCCGAGTTTTTGGCAAACCCAAAATGAAATCCATACTCACAGAATCCCAAGGCCTAGTTGGAATAGGCAATGGTGTGTATAAGCATGTGTTTTGGCTTCTTCCCTTGGAATGCTGACATACCCTACATCTGCTCACAAATTTCTCAACTTCAGACCTCATCTTTGGAAAAAAATAGAAATAACTCAATTGTCCAAAGGTTTTATCACTTCCAAAGTGACCTGCCATCCATCCATTATGCTTTTCCTGTATTGGGTTCTCTCTCATGGAACATTTGGGAATACAAAGTTTACTGTTTTTAAAGAGTAATCCATCTTACAACATATACTCCATCCATGGCTCTGTGTCCACTTCCACAGGATTCCTGCAAACTCTGTATGTGTCCTGAAAATCAATGTCAGTCTCATACAAACCTCTTAAGTACTCAAATCCCAAGACTTGGATATGATTTTATTGCACAACCAATTGTCTCCTACTAAAGGAATCAACTACTCAATTTGATTGCCCATTGATGTGCTTTATCACAAAGGTGAATTTTTGCATGAACTCAACCCACTTGACATGCTTTTGATTCAATTTAGGTTGTTGCATGATGTACTGTAATGCATGATTATTAGAAAACAAAAAAAACTCTCTAGGCATCAGATAATGTCTCCAATGCTTCAGTGATTGGACAATAGCATACAATTCCTTGTCATAAGATGAGTATTTCTGTTTTGGCTCATTCAATTTCTCACTGAAATATGCTATAGGTCTTTCTTCCTAACTGTGTACAACTCCAATTGCTACTCCACTGGCATCACATTTCACTTGGAAAGGATGTTTGAAATCTGGTAATTTCAATACTGGTTGCTTAGTGATCTTCTTCTTCAAAAACTGAAAGCTACTTTCAGCCTCTGTTGTCCATTTAAATGGTTGTTTTTCTTAATTATTTTAATGATTGGTCCACAAATACCACTGAAATTCTTTATGAACTTTCTATAAAAACTTTCCAATCCATGGGAACTTCTTACCTCAAATATGCTCCGAGGTGAAGGCCAATCAATGATTGCTTGCACATTCTCCGGATCCATCTTCAACCCATCTCTTGAGATAAAAAAACCAAATACACTAGTTATGATTTCAGGAATGTACACTTCTTCGCATTCACCAACGAATTTTCCTTTTGTAATTTTTCCAAGACACATCTTAGATGCTTCAAGTGTTCTTTCTCTGTTTTACTGAAAACCAAAAAATCATCAAGGTAAACTATCACAAACTTACCTATGAAATCTCTCAAGACTTCATTCATTAATCTCATGAAAGTTCTTGGTGCATTGGACAGTCCGAATGGAATAACCAACCACTCATACAACCCATCAAGTGGCTCTCATACATTCCTCCATATAATAATTGACATAACCATTTTTTTGCTTTCCCCGTGCCAAACTGTACAAATTACTCTTTTTTCTTCACAAAAATAAAACATAGGGACACCATGTTATGAATATAAAATGCATATACAACAAAATTGTTCTTAGGAAAGCAAGTTACTTCCAAAGCTTGATTGATAGTGTGAAATTGAACCCCACAACTATCTCTATGTAAACATTAGGATGATATTGTAGACAAAATATGACAATGTATGAGTTCCATATGACTTTATCTAGAAATATTTTGTTGAATATGGATCATAAATTCTCCTAACAATTCTATGATTAAGTACATAAACAACATTTTTTAGAGTTTGTTGGTTTGAATAATTCTAACTTCTACCTTAAACATTCACATTTCTAATTTATATTTGTGACCTATAGCATTTTTTTCATTGATAAATGGAAGAATCATATTGTTCAAAATTTGTGATTTTGAAAGAATGGGATAAATTTTTAAGTAAGTCAATTGCATACCTACAATACAAGGTGACAAAAGGCTCTCTTGACATCCTTTTAAGTAAGTCAATTGCATACCTACAATACAAGGTGACAAAAGGCTCTCTTGACATCCTTTCTTAGTATCCCTAGGGTTCAATATCACATTCTCATATTACTCATATTCCATCCCACCAAAAGAAAAAAGGGTCATCACACTTACATTACCCTTTCCTCCCCTATGTTCCCCTTGCCTCCCAGATACGTCTTTTCATTTTCTCTTCTCAAGAATGAATTCCCCTTGGCACCCTAGAATTCTTCCAACACTGCTAGCCATAATATCTAACAAAATTCCTTTAACCCACATGCATGGTTTTCAAGTCATCTATACATGTGGTTATCTCCATTAACCAATAGAATTCATAACTATATTAGCTTGGATCTTCATTAACGTTTAGAAAAAAAATTATCTTCATTTGCACTTTCAAGTCTAGAATCTAAGCGCTAATCTAACATTGATTTCAAGGCATTTGCTAACTCACAATAAGCATTTTAGGATTTCTAAGTGGAAATCTTGGGTAACTTGCATTGGTAGCACTAGTATTTCGGGATTGATAAGTATGGGCATGGGTGATCGGTTAATGACATTGGAGAATGTGAAAATTATGTATGATATAGATCTATACCATTTTCTGCATTTTCCAAGTCATAAATCATATGTCTATAACCCACAATTAGATACCCATGCAGTTTCACCTAAAGAATAAGTCCAAGCCCTGTCCAAAAGGATCCAAGTCATTATGCATTGTACAAAACTCAACTAGAAGAAGAAAGGACACAATTCTACAAGGAAATGTTTCCAAAGAAAGGGAACACATTTACCAGGAAAGAGTTTCAAAGAAAGGGCACACATTTGTGACGAAGAAGTTTCCACTCTAAGGATTTACATGGTTTTTAGGGTTACACTATTCGATGTTTTGATAAGGAAAATCACATTCCTTTTGTGGTATTTTTATGGTTATAGTGTACTGTGAAAAACTATGAGATATACTACCAAATTTTTCTTGGAGAGAGCTAACATTTCAAGGAAAATTGAAAGGAGCAAATATCACATTTCCATATTCAACTCTGATAATTAGCAAATTTTCAAGGGATTTTCATGGAAATTGGTAGTTAATATCCATGGAAAGAAACATTTCCACCCATTATTGGTGGGAATGGGAATATAATGAAAGCGGGGAGGTTATATGTTTACCTACATTGCAAAGAACAAAGAGAAAAAGAGAGATTTGTGATTCTGATGTGGACATCACAAAGAGTGGAGGAGAGTTGTGATTCTGTTGTGGGAGGGGAAGAGATTTCTTACTTCTATTTTCTTGTTACGAGGTACTATATTTTACTGTGTTTTCCTCCCTTATTTATTTAATAATGAATTTATTCAAGAATGAATAAATGACACAGGAGTTTGGAATTTTTCCACCCCTGTTATGGCCATTTTGTGTTAGATATGGAATTCACATCTCATAGTAGAAAATTGGAATGTTTCCTTTATGATTCTCTAAAATAGAGTATGAGAAACTTATCTCTCTAAATATACACTATGGTGTTTTGAATGCAAAAAATATGTCCATGCACATTTGACTTGAATGTGGTTCAAGAATATGCCATTTGTCAATCATGAATGTGAACCAAATTCTTAATGTATTCATGAAGGGAACCCACCATGATCTATTATTTTCCTTTATAGCAACCATTTCATCTTCAATGTCACACAGAGTGGTGAATTGGTCTATAATTGTAGCACCATACTCCATATCTTCCACAAGATAATAAATTAACCATTTATTCACTTAACCTCTGAAACATGAGTAAGACTATTGACCATTCTTCTTTGCCCTTAACCTAGCCTCAAATTCTCCATTGAAGCACATTTTATCGTTTTGGAGCTAATCTAACCCTCTAGATTGTGGATAGTTCTTTCTTTATCGAATACTTGAGACCTTCTCTCTTCATAATATAATAATTCAATTAACTATTGGAGAATTTCAATCATACCACCCTAGCCTTTCCTAATCTTTGTTAACTAACATCCAATGGAAGATTCTCCTTTTATCTTTTATAATAATTTGTAGACTTTAATTTCTTGACAAATGTACCCATGAAACTCTCATTAGAACAAGTATCCCAATCTAAAATATTGCTTACAAAGAAATATAGTTTTCATCTATTTCTTGCAAATTGTATAAAATATCTTGGTTTGCCTTGAACATTGTTAGCTACAACTTTTTTAACTTTATAAAATATCTTGCTATATCTAGAAAATCCCCTTGCATATATTTTGGAGCCTAAACTAGTAGTGTTTGCACAAACAAGGGTTGGAAATAGAGGACTCCTTCTAACTTGACAATTCTCCAATCGGCATAGCATTTTTCTCTTTAGTATCTACAATAGCATGTTTCAACATTTTTCTTGAAGTTTGTGCATTTGGAATGCATCAGTGGAATTCCATCCTTGGCCATCAAGGACAATAGTATTTTTCTCCAATATTTTTTTCCATTTCAATTTCCCTATAAATTTGCAACATCTTACTTTGCTTGCCGTAGGAACCATGATGTAGTGTTATATAATTGAATTTAAATTTGGTAGATCAAGTTTATCTTGAAATTTGATCCACTTCTATTTCTCAAGGATAGCAACAATCCATTCTAGGATTTAATCATATCATCAATAACCCAAAAATATCCAATAGGATCAGATTCCACTTCAATGCATACTTAGTTGACAATTCCTTATGTTCCTTAATAAATATCTTTATTTCTGGTGCAACTAGAATTGTATGCTCTATCCCTTGCTTTTACTTTTTGGTTTCTTCAACTCCATTTCCATCTGTGCCTCCTTCATTATAATTTTTCTTATTGCTATCTACAAGTAGTCTAGCAATATTCTCTAGAATGTCAGAAGATGTACCCTTAGAGTTATTTGCAACACCTCCCATTTTTGAGCTATTACTAGTTCATCCACATTCCACATCCTCAAGGTTCTTAACAGATCCTTTTTCTTCATATGATACTGTAAAACTTTAAGTTTCTTACCCTTTTTCCTATGTTTGACATTTCGACTTATTAGAGTAGGAGTGTGTTCTTGGGTATCATGTTTCTTCACCATACTGGTAGAACTAGAACTATACACATGAGCCTTTTAAACAAGTTTATTTACAATGTGATCCCCTTCATTGTTTCCAATTCCTTCCTTCTATACCTCATGTAACAACCTGTTAATGCCCCGGAAATTGCAGCATCAATCAACAAGGGATTCTCCCTGGTAGGCAACCCCAATTAGATTTCTCACCGTTTGGTGTGGGGAATCCATCCAGTTAACAATTCCGGCTATCGTGTAAGATTTAAGATTTGTTGTGTTCTTTACCGGTTGCGGCCCGATCCACCGTTTATGTGTTTTAAATTTATGTATGAGATGCAAGTGTTGTAAACTAATTTAATCTATATACAAAAATGAAACAAATCTTAATCTAAAACCGTGATAAGAAAATTTATTCTATCCTCGCAAGGAGCCAAAATAAGAGAATGAGCAGCGTGCTGTAGATACACATAAAGATCATGCAGATAGTTGTTTGAACCAGTTTAAATGTGAATTACGGCAGAAATGGAGATACATTCAAGATAGCCTAAATGAATTAAAACGATTTCACCACTCAAGATACACAGCATAATACACAGAAAATGAGAAACATTAATAGCAATGGAATAATCCACAATGAGTTAGAACGATCTCACAATAAACCAGTGGTAAGAGACTCGAAATAGTTCCACGTCCCTTTACACAGATCCCAAGCAAATGCCATGCAGGCTTTCAATAGACAAAAACAAACTCCTGTATCTTTATATCTGGAAAATAGTTCCCATACCTAGCACAGTCTTTTTTCTTTTCCTGTCAAAAGTCCATATTCTCTCCTCCGTTCACCTATTTATAGATTTTACAATGCTTCTCATTTTCCCAAAAACCTAAACCTAAACCTAGGAGGGAACAAAAATTTTGTCTTCTAGTGACTAATAAGACAAAACTAATAATAGAGCTGTCCTTTTACAAAATATGTAACCAAAATAAATTCCAACTGTGTTTGTCCATTTATTTCATTTAAAACCAACTAAGGACCAGATGTATCAATAGCTTTTGCTGACTTTTCAACTTTTGCTGGTCCGCCGATTTCAGCTTGGATGTTCGCTTGTGCCGGATCTACGACTCCCGATGGTTCCTCTACTTCATATTGCGTGGGTGGCTTGACTAACTAGATATAACTGGCCCAATTTCCACTTTCTTAACCGATCTACAAATAATAGCCTTCTTCCTTTCATGAAAATAAACGGAATCCAGGTTGGCCACTTGGCGTTGCTGCTTGGGGTTATATGGGGTTAGCACTAATTCATCAGTAGGAACAACTCCAGTATCAGCTGTCCCTGGTGGGTCTTTCTTTGGCAGATCTAAGTCCATGGGTTGCGGATCAGATGGACATTGTTATTTTCCCTTTCTGACTTCTTCTTCTTCTTGCAGCCTCGCCACCTCTGCCAATTCAGCTGCCTCCTTTTCTGCCTGCATTCTTTCTAATTCTACCTTTTCGGCTACATTGGCCTCCTGTTTCTACTTGGATTCTTGTTTTATTTCTACATCTGAGTATGACTCCATGAGCTTAGCTTTGCATTGGGTGGATTTCTTAAGCATGTTAAAACCTGCAACGAGCAAGGTAGCACAAATAAGGGATCCGGTGAATCTCAAAAAGCAACTATTAAATGCGATACCCCCTCCCAAACATGTTGTTGCACATAAAGTTGAAATTTTAAAAAACAATTAGCAACATATTCATGGAAATAACTAGAATGTGCGTTTTCACAAAACCGAGAGTTCATTGAAAAAATTGCAGCGCAAACATTATTTCACTGTCATTAGCTAATGAAAGAAAATGTATGGCTATGTGAAATACTAATGGTGCGGGCCAAAGAGAAATCCTTCAATATGTCCAAGGGAATTTGGTGTTAGAACAACTTTACTATCTGAAGCGTCATTCGGCTTCCACTGGAAACGAACGGGCAGGGGTAGAGCATTAATGTATTCACGGACGATAGGCTGGTGAGTTGGTGAGCACAGTGCTCAAGCCGAATGGCACTTAAATCTACATAGGGTGATATTAATGGATTCACCAATTTCACATCTGTGCATGTCCCCAAAAAGATCAGAAGCGCTATAGCGGCGATCGCAATGCTAATATTATGTGCAAATAGCGGTGATTTTGTGCCAAAAATCCGTGGTGATGGGTTGTACCGGAGATAAAGCTCCATCGGGGTTTTGCGGCTAGAAATGATGCAACGAGTGGCGTGTTTAAACTTAAAACCATGACCTGGGAGCTACATCGAACAACGAGGCGCAGTGATGGAAGCGACACTTTTAGGGATAAGTATTTCGCATCGACGGGGTTTTAGTCATAACGCTTGCGCCTATAAAAAAAATGCGCTAATTTGTACCAAACAAAAAGGAGCAAAAGAGATTTCGTGTCAGCAGATTTAGAGTTAAATTCTGCACCATGGCCGGTTGGGCTATGGATAAAGCTTGCGCCTAAAAGGCGTCCCAAATAGATCTATGACCTGCACCAATGTAGGCCGAATTAGTCTTAGGACTTGCGCCATGAGAGGCCAATTTAGGATTTAATATTGCGCTGTAGGCGGCCATAATAGACCTTGGAAACCCACCCAAAAGCGTGCAGATCAAAGTTGACTCAAGCACCGAAAGTGGAAAAAATGGAGTTAAAACTTGCGCCTAAGAGGCAGAGTTAGGTTTGCGATTTGCGTTGAAGACGACAGTATTATGATCGAAACTTGCGCCGAAGGCAGGAGATTTATGGTTAAAACTTGCGCTGAAGGTGGAAGACTTATGGTTAAAACTTGTACTGAAGGTGGAAGGTGACTTTGCCTTAGAAATTTTTTTAGAAAACTTCTTTGGGAAACAAGTGTTAAAGTTTTGCCAAGTTAGAGCAGGATAAGCTTCAAAAGAAAGAGAAAGAAAAATCAATACAAAAGTGTAGGAGGAGGGGCCCCAATATTTTTTAAAATTTTGGGGGGGAGTTGTAGCAACAACAATTGGCGAATCGCTAGCGAACACAGATCTCTGAAAAACTCTCTCTCGTCCATAGGAAATTTTAAAAGTTGCTCACCTTATGTGCAACAGTCGGCTTGAGCGTTTGAATTTCCGCAAAGGAAGTAATCACGTTATCCGTTGGTCATTAGGAAAGGGGAGTTCGATAAAGACATCCTTAAAACTCTCCAAGGGCCAAAATATGGGGTTCATTTTTAGAATATCCATCTTTCAGACGACCACTGTCATCAAACTCCACAGGATTGTAACAACGTCTCATAGACAATATTCTCTTGTTCCTCATTCCCATGCTGCTTGCATCCTTTTGGATGTTCTTTAATTAGTGACTTTTGTCGTGTGAGTATTCCATAAAAATTTCTTCAAGACTTAGCCATTTGCCTGAGTTCTTCAATCCATTGATGTCCTTTTGTGTGAGTAGGATATTTTCTTGGTTTCTCATGCTCACGGACGGAGAAGAACTCTACAGGGCATTTTGGTGTGGCTACTTAAATTAAAAGTCTTTATTATTCTCAGCCATGCTTTAATGGAGGCGAGATTTTCTAGAAAACAGACTCTTGATTATAAGCTCTTTTGGCTTTAGATTTGAGCATGGAGTCATTTTAATACCCTATGCCTTCGAGATGTGCTTCCTTTTCGTGGGTCTAACTACAACGATCTTCTTAAGACGCTTATAAATGTGAGGGTGGATGGAGCCTGGGGATAGTGATAAGGTAATCATAGATTTCAGCTATTAAACAGGGGTTAATGCGACCAACAGAATAGGATCTCTTCATTCTGGAAAACGATCAGCAAAAGCCAAAATGCATAGATAAACTTTCTTTTGAGGGTACATTTCCATCTTCATGAGTGGTGATATTTCTTGAGAGATTTGTCTTCATGAAAGGCCCAATTGCAGGGCTAGCAGGAAAAAACTAAACAGAGGAAAGGGGAAAGGGAAAAATAAAAAAATCAGAAAAAGAGAGAAACTTGGCTGAAACAAACAGAAATCAAGAGACTAAAGTAAAAAGTAAAAGAAAAAGAACAAAACCTTTATTTATGTACAAAGGTTCTCTTAGAGACCTTAAGCAAAATACCTTTTCAAAGCTAGGACATTGAGGGGAAGATGAACTTCCTCTCCCTCAAGGCTTCTTAACTTATACGTTGATGGGCCGAGCTTTTCAGAAATTTGGTAAGGGCCAATCCATAAGTTTTGAAATTTTGTATGCATTCCCTTACCATCGTGTTGATGATCCCACTTCAGAACTAAATCTCCTACTTCAAAACTTCTTTTTCCATATTTATTCTTATCAAACCATCTTTTGACTATGTCTTGATGATGATGGAATTGATCTTTGGCCTTTAGCCATGACTCTTCAAGTTTTAGCAGGGTATCGATTATTGATTGAAGAACTTGACTACTGGAACCTCGGGAGGCTTGGGACACCTGCAAGGATGGGAGTAATACATTCGGGGCAAGGATGGCTTCCTTATCGTAAACCAACTTAAACGGGGACGCACCTAAGGCATTCTTGGAGGTAACCTTGTCTTCCCATAGAGCATTTGGAAGGGCTAGGTGCCAGCTTCTCTGATTTTCAATTACAGTTTTCTTAAGAATTCAGAGGAGGTTTTTATTGGGTGACTCAGCTAATCCATTTCCCTGGGGATAGTAATTTGCTGAATAGTGCAGTGTGATCCCTTTCTCATAAACAAATTCATTGATCTTAAAAGACGAAAAATAAGTTCCATTATCAAAGACTAGGGAAATTGGAACCCAAAACCTGGTTATGATGCTTTCTTCCAGGAATTTGATAACTGCATCTTCGTTGACTAAGCGCAGTGGAATGGCTTCAGCCCATCTCGTAAAATAATCAGTAGCTATCAAGATGTATCGGTGTTGCAGCGAGGAATTCGGGTTTATATCTCCGATAACATCTATGCCCCATTGCTCGAACGGTTCAGAAATGATAACCGGCTTCAACGGTCCCGCTGCTTTTGGCAATTTCCTGACACTTCTTTGGAAAACATCACATTTCCTTGCATATGCATGAGCATCCCTGAAAAGAGTGGGCGAATAATACTCGGCTCTAAAAATTTTATGAGCTTTGGTATCCCCTGAATAATGTCCCCCAGCAGGGCCATCATGAATTTCTTCGACTACCTTCCTTGCATCTTCTTTCTCCAAACATCTGAGGAAAATGCCATCATAATTCTTTCTAAAAAGGATTCCGTCAATGATTTGGTACGCTGATGATTTCAAACGGAGTGCCCTTCTTTGTTTTTCTCCCCAGTGTTCTGGCAAGTAACCTGACTGCAAATAATGCACTAAGTCTCTGTACCAGGAATCAGGAGTAGTGAAGACGGGACAAACCTCAATTACATTCAGTTCAGCCTCGTTTTTCCAATCTAGCCCTTCGTCAGTTGGATATTGCATGAGCAACTTGCACAAAACTTAACCCTTTATGATGGTAGATGGCTTGAATTCCAAGTCATATTCTTGAAGAGCCGTAACCCAGTTTCCTCGCCTTTCTCCCAGCTCCTTTTGAACAAATAGAGATATAACGGCAGGGTGAGGAACTATGACTTTAGTTCTGTTTTTTAGAATATATGGCCTGAACTGCTTAACAGCTTTGAATACTGCATACACTTGTTTATCTACGACAGGGTAATTCAGTTCAGCGCCCTGCAGACCAGTGCTCATAAAATAAATTGGGTATTCATCCCCTGATTCTACCTTATGAGTAAGTACTGCTGCTAGAGAGTCATCGGAAGCAAAGGTATACATTATAAAATATTTATCAAAGTCCGGACTCCTCAGAAATGGTGCATTGGCTATGGCTGCTTTTATTTCTTTGAACGCCACTTTCTCCGAGTCTATCCATTTGAACTGCACACTCTGCTTAATCATTTGTTGCAATGGCTTGACTATTTGAGCAAAATCCGGAACAAACCTTCGAACAAAATTAATTGTGCCCATAAATGATTGCATAGATTTCTTGCTATGGGGCATGGGAATATTGTTGATAGCTTCAACTCGTTCTTGATCTATTGAGATTCCCTTCTTCGAAATTATATGACCAAGAAGTTTGCCTTCAAGAATAACAAACGCACTTTTCTTAGGGTTCAAAGAGATACCATATTTCCTACAGCGATAAAAAATCTACTTCAAGTGGAAAACATGATCTTCCCTCTTCTTTGACAAAACTGTCACATCATCCAAGTAAACTACTACACACTAACTGCCCAGTCCTCAGAAGGCAATTTCCATGGCCCGCTGAAAAGTTGCTCCTGCATTTATCAAACCGAATGGCATCCTTCGGTATGCAAAGGTCCCCCACTTTGTATGAAAAGTGGTTTTGAGTCGGTCCTCTTCCACTACGAGCACTTGATTATATCCAGAAAAACCGTCTAGCAGCGAGAAAAATTCTGATCATGATACCATTTGCAAAATCTGCTCCATTGGGGGTATAAGATAATTGTCTTTATCGGAAGCCCTGTTCAAATTCAGAAATCCACACACAGTCTGATTTCCCTTGACTTCTTTCGTACGGGGACTAAGTTAGCAACCCATTCAGAATGCTTGACTTTAAAAATGATCTTTGCATCTAGCAATTTCTTTAATTCCTTTTGAATTAGAGGCTCGAGAGTCGGATGCATTCTTCTTAGATGCCGCTAAAAAGGTTTGACACCTTCTTTCATTAGTATTACATGCTGAATGATCCGAGTATCATACATTTTCAGATCATCGTAAGTCCATGCGAAGACATCCTTATACTTCTTGAAAAGTTTGATAAACTTTTCTCTTTCTCCCGGCGAGCAACACTTATTGAGATTAACATATTTCAGCTCTGCCTCTATTCCCATATTAATCAATTCATGCGTCATAGAGGAGCTATGAGTTTTAGCATTCACTGGTCTCTTGAACTTGCTCTGTAAATCAAATAAAGCTTCAAGAGGCCTCACTCATTTAGGCATAAAATTTCCTTTAACAGTGTGTTTGCTTTGAAGGTCTGAGTCATGCTTCTCTTCGTCTATTATGGATTCAAGGAAGGCATCTTCATTTGTCAAGAAGCTGATGATCTGATCATCATCATCAAATAATCTGAGATTCATAATGTTATCTGGAACAGATGGCCTGAAAATCAATTCAATAGAGCATTTATTATTTGTAGGAACTAATCTGGAAGCGGAAGTAGCCAATAAATTAGCTGCAACATTTTGCAATATAGGAATGGAATTTATATTGAAAGCATCAAAACATGAACTCAAATTCCAAATCTCAGATTGGTATCCTTTTAAATGAGGAGAAAGGCAGTGAATTGTGTCTCTCACCTGCCTAACGACTATTTCAGAATCACTAAAGACTTTCAAATATTTGACACTTAAAGCAATAGCCTTCTTTAATCCGTGGACTAGAGCTTCGTACTCAGCAGTATTGTTAGTACATTCAAATTCTAATCTACAAGATAAAAAGTGTTTATTCCTATTGGGGTCAATCAAAACACAACTGGCTCCTGATCCTTCTTGGGTTTTGGAGCCATCAAAGTAAAGAATCCAAAACACATTTTCTTCTTTAGCTAAACTAGCATCATTAACAACTACGGCAGTGACTAATTCTACTATGTTACAATCAATATCATCAGTCCGAGAAAACTGAAGGAGATCGGACTGTTCATCTGGATTATGGCTAGCATCTTGTGCTTGATAATTTCCTGGTTCAATCTCTAAGAAATAGTTTCCCAAAACTGAAGATGAGAAGGCAAGAGCTTCGTTATTTTCTTCCAACTGAGTTACATTTTGTTTCATATGAGGTTCTCTCAGTATCTTGATTTGGTTTTTACTATTCTGATAAGGTAGCCACAGATGAGACCAGTCTGTAGCAAAATAGCCATTCAGTTTCATAGACCAGTCCCTACTCAAAATTAGACCGTAAGCCTCTGGGATATCAACCACCATTATATCAACGAACTGACACACCCTAGGGTCTGCTGACTGTTGATGTATATGTAACTTCGGAATGTATTTCACATATATGTATATTGTATTCCTATAGAGATGTTATTATTCCTCTATACGGAAGTGTTTGTATTCCTATAGAGATGTTATTATTCCTCTATATGGAAGTGTCGTCATTTATATTGTAAGTGTCGTAACTTATACTTGATAGGTTATTAGACCACCTTGTTGAGGTCGGCCCTGTATAAGTCATGTGGGTCGAAGGGTTATTAGACCACCCTATTGGGGGTTGGCCATGTGGGTCAAAGAGTTATTAGACAACCCTATTGGGTGTCGGCCCAGTCAGCATTATGTTAAGTGGTTAATTTGAGGCCGACCTAGTTGAGTAAATGAAAAGTCAAGTTAGTGTATAAATAGAGAGTGTGTCTCTCTCATTTTACACATTCTATTCTCTCACTCACACTTGGGAGAGTGGCGCTCTTGTGGAGGAAGAGGCTCTGCTACTAGGAGAAGACTATCTCTTGTATTCTGATTGTATCATTGCTCTATCTATCTCTGAGGAAGTAATTGGGGTTTTTCACCTTTATGGTTTTCCCCAAGTAAACTCTGTGTCTCTCGTGTGCTTGCATTATTGTGTCCATGATTGATATGCTGTAGATTTGTTGTACATGTTGTTCTCTCAGTTAATATCCTAGATCAGATTGAAGTAAATTCTAAAAATTTATCATGGTATCAGAGCGAGGTTGAAAGAAGGCATGATATGGCATGTATGACACTTGTTGCACTTACGATGCTAGGGCTTGATATAGCAAAAACAAGTCATCGTAGCACTTTCGCTATAAATCCTTTTTGGAGAATTTTTTGGATCAGAAACTTTTACAGGTTGAATATCATATCCCCATGTACCTTGTGTCCAAAGGAAAACCTCTAATTCATTGTACTTTGTGATTTATGATCTGTACAATATAGGGTTTCTGCCTCTTCCAGATCTGAGTCAAAATCAGGTGACCTTGGGAAAAAGGTCATAACTTGGGCTAGGAAGCTCCAAATACAATTTTGTAAAATGTGACAGTTAGTGCACAGACTTTAATATCTCAGGAAACGTTTTCAGAAGCCGAAGTTGAACTAGTGACACGTGGCACGCCGTACAAGTTTTCTCTCCTGTATTATCCCATAAACAGGTCACGTTGCGACACTTGGCATAACTCTCTCTCAGAGAATCCAATTGAGGTCAGACCTATCGGGATGGAAATATAACAGGTCGGGCTATCTAAAAAAAAAAAATTAGAGGCCAAAGTTGAAACAGTTACACATGGCACGCCGTACAAGTTTGCTCTCCTGTATTATCCCATAAACAGGTCACGTTGCGACACTTGACATAACTCTCTCTCAGAGAATCCAATTGAGGTTATACCTATTGGGATAGAAATATAACAGGTCGGGCTATCTCAGGAAAAATTTTCAGATCATGTGGATCGAAACATTCAGAGTTACACCAGAAACAATCAGGTACATATTTCTTTCAAAACAGAATTATTTTTTAGCACCTTCATTCATGGCTTCCGGAATTTAGGGCTTTGGAGAAAGTTGGAATTTTTGTAATTAGAGACCACAGCTGGATGCTACCCATCAAAATCAAAATTTAGAGACCAAGATCAGATTTTTTGGTTGGGAAAAAGGTCGGGCATGATCAAACCCCAGTTCGGGACTTTGATCGGAAAGATGAAAAATTAGGGCTTCTGCAAAAAAAATTGGAATTTTGGAAATCTGTGACCACGGCTGGAAGCTCCTCAGAAAAATCAAAGTTTAGAGCTTTGAATCAAATCTTTTGGTTGGGTGAAGCTCCAGGAAACTCAAACCCTAATTCAGGGTCCTCCCTAGTGAATCCGAAAATCTAAAAGGCAATTTCGAGGGGTGAAACTTTGCAGTTTTCAAATTCTGAATATACCAACTTGATCAGCTCATCAAGGCACATATTTCTATCCTTTCGGAAGTTTTAAATTCAAAGTTGGAATTTTGGGGGTTTCTTTGACAAACCCTAATCTAGCTCTAGGTCCAGTTCTTGCAAATCAAGTGGATTGGGTTAATCCTAGAAGAAGATGGATTGGTCACCTGCATAAGTGAAGAAGTTACTGTCTTAGAGGGAGATGAGGCTAAGGCCTTCCATAAGAAGATTACAAGAAATCTTGACAGGTATGGCTTACAGGTGTGTTTCATGGTTAAGTTTATCATATGTTTGTCTTCATATCATTACAGTACAATCGTAATTAATTTACTAGACTTGTCGTATCACCTTAATAGAAGATATTCATTGATTAAGGTTTTGACACTTATGAATGTACTAATGCATTGTGATGTTGTATGAGGTTTATGTTGTTTGCTAACATAAAAGGTACACCAAGAAAGACAAATCATGTTCTACTTCAAGAACATATGATCATGGTGACATGAAGACAAAGATTCATCCATTGTCATGGATCACATAGAAGATCTACTTTCGAGGTATGTATAACCTGGTCCTACAATGGTTAACCTATGAGACATGCAGGTTACTAGCACAAGTCACTAAAGAGAACCAGAAGACATTATGCGGGTATGTTAGACATAACTAGCTAGCATGCTAATCCAAGTATATTTTTCCTATATCAAGCTAGAATCCTACCTTGTGTTAGGACCTTATACTGTTGTGTTGTTGATAATGATTATTCATGAAGTCATAGGTTTGAATAGTCATGGTTGTATGCATATTATGTTTCTTACCATAATTGATGATATGACTAACCAGAAGAATCATGAAGGTATAGGTTTGAGTAATCACGGGTTTATGCATTGATGATTTAACTAATTAGAAGAGTCCTATGATCAAATAAGAATATGCATGAGTAAAAGAAGACTTCCCTGAAACCTTGAATCCTAATGTTTATTATCTGTGAATGATCATGACTATACATGTTTAATATTATTGTGTTTTGATAGTATTAAGATTATACTAATAAATGTGGGATTATGTATGAGACCTCAAGGATAACCCAATGATGATACTAATAATCATGCATAGTGATTAAGGATGGATGTAAGTTGAAGGACAGGTAATTCAAGAAGCAAAGATCAAGAGGGAGCACACTCCAGTTGTTCCTGCA
Source organism: Larix kaempferi (assembly GCA_027924585.1). NCBI lineage: Eukaryota > Viridiplantae > Streptophyta > Pinopsida > Pinales > Pinaceae > Larix > Larix kaempferi. The sequence goes on from BSBM01000773.1 coordinate 8,677,142, forward strand.
AGAAAGCAAAGGAGCACACTTCAGTAGTTTCTGCAAGGATGCAAATATTCAGAGGGAGTTGACCACTTCTCACAATCCACATCAGAATGGAGTTGAAAATATTTAGAGGGAGTCCACCCAGCAACCAAACAAAGATAAGTATTTGAATTGTCATTTCTTACATAATGTTATTCAATGATGTATATGCTTAAGTTCCTAGAATTAGGTTGTGTATTATGCATATTAGAATAGTTGCATTGATGAACAGTATACTACTAATATACATGGGTAAGTGGCCTATGGCACTGTACAACATTCCATTGCTACTTATCTAGAATGAAACCTCTTTGCTGACATGTTAGGAGTTGTGAACACTCTTAACAATGTTTTGGTAGAGATTGGAAGGCATCTAGAAAGTTACGGAATATGGATAAATGTTGTATTGAACCATTGGCTAAGATAATTGCATAATTGTATGACATATTTCTTTATGTGTAAGAATTTGTTCTGAAAACTATGAGATGTTTTCTAATCATGCAATTTAACTTATTGTGTAGGAAAGATCGTATACCATCACCTACAAAAGAAGGACTACAACATTTGTTCAGCAACAAAGTTATCTATTGAAAATATTGAAGTTCCCAAGATCTGGGAAGAATGCCATGATTGAGGAGTACCAGTCGATCACGAAGATGTTTGAGATGCAGTCCCAAGACCTGAAGGGGAGTCTGCAGCGACTTCCAAGAGGATCTACAAGATGAAGCATGTTGCAGTGATGAAGAGGAAGATACACTTTCTTGAATGGTGTAATTGAAGAAGAAGTGTATGTGGTGCAGCCACTTGGTTCTGAGACACATGATAGGGATTCATATATGTGCAGAAATTGGTATGGTAGGATAGACAGCTTTCTATCCAGTTTGGGCTTTACCAAGAATAAAATGGATTCCAACCTTTACTACAAGGTTGAGGAAGGCAATCCAGTGATACTACTATGTGGATGACCTGTTTGTAATAGGTGAGGATAGATTGATTGGTGACATGCAGCGGAAGCTTGCTGCCGAGTTCAAGTTGAAGAACTTGGGGATGATGCACTATTTTTTTTTGGCATGGAGGTGTGACAGAGTGCAGATGGAATCTTCCTTGGACAAGGGAAGTATGAAGTAGATATCCTGAATAGGTTCGGGATGATGGACTGCAAGGCTATGGCCACACCTATGGCATCGAACCTGAAGCTTCTGTGTGATGCTTCATCTGAGCCAGTTGATATCACTATGTATCGTCAGATGATTGGGTCCTTGATGTACCTGACGAACACGAGACTAGATATTTGCTTTGCTGTGAACACATTGAGTCAGTTCCTAACGGATCCAAGGAGTGTTCACTTGGTTGTTGTAAAGCATATTCTGAGGTACCTGAAGGGGATAGTTGATTATGGGCTCAAGTATGATGTGAATCAAAAGTTTAACCTGCAGGGTTATGTTGATTCAGATTGGGCATGCAGTGCTGTAGATAGGGATTAGGTGTGATCTCTTGGTTTAGTAGGAAGCAGTCCTGCGTAGCACTGAGTACAGCCGAAGCAGAGTATGTTGCGACGGATGAGCAGGTTGCAGATGTATTGACCAAGCCGTTGGCCAGAGTGTAGTTTGAGTACTTCAGAGAGAGGCTTGGTGCACTTCAGATCGAGTTTCCTTCCAAATGGAAGTGATGAGTCCAGAAGATGTAGATGCACATGAGCTTTTCTGACATGGTTGATGTGTTCTCCCTTGGTTGTGATGTAATTGATGAGCCATTTTTCACATGGTGGTAGATGTGTTCTCCCATGGTGAAAAAGTAAGGGCTGGAGCCTTCCCTGAATGGTGGTAGATGTGTTCTCCCATGTCGGTGGTGTAAGTGCTGGATGATGTGCATCTGGGATGTGCTTCATGGACGATGAGATGATCTGAAGAGGACGATGCTTGTTATGATCAATTGGATCATTGCATCATGTTGGATGCTTGTTATGATCAGTTGGATCATTTATGTATATATGCATCATGTTGGATGCTTGGACCATGTATCTGTATATGTATCAGGTGGATACTGAGATCATGTATGTTGATATGTATCAGGTGGATACATTGTGTGGATCATGTATCTATGTATGTATCAGGTGGACACATTGTATGATCAGGTAGATCACGTATGATGATATGTATCAGGTAGATACTTAGTATGCATCAGGTGGATGCAGTGTATGATCAGGATGATCATAGATAACGAGCTTCAGGATGTTGCTCCAGATGACATGCAGCAGGATGTTGCAGTGATGATGATTAGGATGATCATGTGTACATCAGGATGATGTATGATGAGTATCAGGATGATACTTTGTGGCCGTGGATCAGGTTGTGCAGATGAGAATGTCTGGGAGATCCTATAGGTCGGAGTTGTGTACCCATAACATCCTGAGATTCTCTTTCGAGACATTGCTGTGGGAGGACATGTAATTTGTGCCGTGGGAGATCTTCAAGTCGGAGTTGTGTACCCATAACATCCTAAGATGCTCTTGCCAGGTTTTGTCCTATGGCATGTAATTTGCTCCTGGGAGATCTGGACAAGATGAAAAAGGCCTCAAATGCTTCAACCAGGTTTTGCCATGACCACATGTAATTTGCTCCTGGGAGATTTGGATAGGATGAAAAAGGCCTCAGATGCTTCAACCAAGTTTTGTCATGGACCACATGTAATTTGCTCCTAGGAGATCTGGACAGGATGAAAAAGGCCTTAGATGCTTCAGCCAGGTTTTGTGGTGAGATCACATGTAATGTGCTCCTGGGAGATCCGACAGGTAGAGCTGTGTGCTCGTAACAGCCTGGGATGCTTCAGCCAGGTTTTGTGATGGGTCACATGTAATGTGCTCCTGGGAGATCCGATAGGTAGAGCTGTGTGCTCATAAAATCCTGGGATGCTACAGCCAGGTTTTGTGACGCACGTAATAAGTCCTGAGGATTCCACAGTATGGCCAGTGATGATGAAGACCTGCAGGTGGCGGGCCTACATCCAGTATGACAAAGGACTGGCTTTGTAGAACTTCCTATGACGAGTAGATTCAGAGATTGATTGAGATAGCAGCAGTAGTGACGATGATGATGACTCGATGATGATTATCCAGTGAGGATGATCCAGAGAAGAAGACTTGTGCTAGAAGACCTGTGTCGAGAAATACCTTCCTAGTTAAGAGGGAGTGTTGATGTATATGTAACTTTGGAATGTATTTCACATATATGTATATTGTATCCCTATAGAGATGTTATTATTCCTCTATACGGAAGTGTTTGTATTCCTATAGAGATGTTATTATTCCTCTATATGGAAGTGTCGTCATTTATATTGTAAGTGTCGTAACTTATACTTGATGGGTTATTAGACCACCTTGTTGGGGTCGGCCCTGTATAAGTCATGTGGGTCAAAGGGTTATTAGACCACCCGATTGGGGGTCGGCCATGTGGGTCAAAGGGTTATTAGACCACCCTATTGGGTGTCAGCCCAGTTAGCATTATGTTAAGTGGTTAAGTTGAGGACGACCTAGTTGAGTAAAGGTCAAGTCAAGTTAGTGTATAAATAGAGAGTGTGTCTCTCTCATTTTACACATTCTATTCTCTCACTCACACTTGCGAGAGTGGTGCTCTTGTGGAGGAGGAGTCTCTGCTGCTAGGAGAAGACTATCTCTTGTATTCTGGTTGTATCATTGCTCTATCTATCTCTGAGGAAGTTATTGGGGTTTTTCACCTTTATGGTTTTCCCCAAGTAAACTCTATGTCTCTCGTGTGCTTGCATTATTGTGTCCATGATTGATATGCTGTAGATTTGCTGTACATGTTGTTCTCTCAGTTAAGATCCTAGATCAGATTGAAGTAAATTCTGAAAATTTAACACTGACAGCCTAATGAGAACATCTTTAATTTCCCCAATTACCTTAACAACGGTCCTATCCAACTGTATAATTTGAGATGGAAAAGGGATAGGCTGCCCATTAATCTTTCTGCAAATTGACAGAGGCATGACATTTGAACTGGCACCTAAATCTACCAAATAGTTATGAACATTGTGGTTGAAGATTTCAAAAGTTAGGAGGAAAGGCAAAGTTTGTGATTTGGATTTCCCGCCGATGCTGGCTTCGTTTATCTCAGGGTCATCTTCTATGTTTTCAGACGAAGGACTAGCTTGTGGGTTAAAAACCTCTAGCAACTTTTGTCTTTGCTGGGGAAAACTGCACATGTCAAATATGGAAATGTTGGCTTTAGTCTTCTTAATGTCTTCAATTATATCATAACCCATATCGCATACCTTAGAAATCTTGGGCTGAGTTTCTGTTTTGTTTGGAGTAATATTTGGCTGTTTGGCTTTTTCAGCAATTGATTCTTTTATAGGTGTTGGAATTACCTTGGGCTGCTATGGGATAACTGTTATATGCCGCCTTGGCAATTCCCTTGAGGATTTCACTCTAGGAATATCTAAAGTTTGATCAGGTAAGGGGCCTTTACTTCTAGTGGAAACATTTATGGATGCTTCTTGAGACTCATCAGCGAGCTCTTCAAGAGAAGGTTCCTGAGTTGGTGATCAATCCCAGAGAACCATGGTGGTGTCTAGGGCGGTTTCCTCCTGATCAGAAACTTGTTCCTCTTGAGGATCCTTTTGTTCTGATAATTGCACATCAAGCATTTGATTCATCACTAAACTCATTGAATTAATCCACTGTGGACAACTTTTTTCAGAATGTTGTTCTTGATGGAAAGTACATAAATGATCCATACCTACTTCATTTAAATTTAAAATAGCGAATTGTTTACGGGAAGAGTTGGCTGTCCATTTTCTTCTCTTTTCTTATAATAAGGCTTGAACGAATGCTTAGAGGTACTGGCTGCTTTATCCCTTTCTAAGTCCACAATTTTGTTTGAAAGCTTTTGCATCATTCTGACAATGTTTTCCATATCAGTTGATGGCTCTTCCTTGTTTTTGGTTAAAAGAAAAGGTTTCTTCACAGGCTGCTTTGCTGATAAATCTAGAGCATGCTTGGCAATGTTGTCTGCCTCTTCTTCTACCTTCTTTGCTTCTTCAAAGTTTTCTATTAAGTTAGTTTTATTTCCTCTTTTGACAAACATGGCTATGGGAGAGTCAAGAGCTGTCGTATAGTACTCAACTAATGATTCCTCAGCAGGCCTAGCTACATCACTGAAATTATTCAGCAGGGTAGTGAATCTTTGGTTAAACTCTTGGACCTTCTCCTTCTTCTCCATTCACATGGACAACAATTCTTTCATTATAGTAGCTATCGTTTTCTGGTTTCCATACTTCTTTAAAAAACATTTTTTGAAGTCTTCCCAATTGGATATTGAACTAGCTTGAAGGCTAAAATACCAGGAAGAAACTTTAGGTTCAAATGTGTATGGAAACAATCAGCAAACCACATCTTCGTGTTCTACATTTAGAAGATTCAAGGCTAGATAAAAAAAATTAAGATGATCCTCTGCAGTGATCCCTTTACCTGGGTCGTACTTAGGAAAAACCTTCTCTGGATTTTTAGGCAGATTGTGGAATGGTCCAACTAAATTTAACGCCCTCCATGCAGGTATAGCCATGGCTCTATGTGGAGAATTGGGTGGAGAATCATGTGGAGTATGAGGTGGAGAATTGTTTGGAGTGAAAATATCTCCAAGATTTTCTAGATCTTCAGAATCGACTTCTTTCAGAGGTTTTGTGATCTCTTCCAAAGATAAATCTACCAGCTCTTAAAAGTTCTGCACCAAAATTGAATCATGGGTATACTGTCTTTCTCTTTTGGGAGTTCTTCTTATAGAGAGAAAAGTTATTGCGTTTAAACCACCGAGTTGTTTAACATAAGCTTGTGTGTGCCTTCTTAAATCTGTTATTTCAGCAAAAGGAACAGCATACAGTGTTTCTTGCTGTTCACCTTCAGGATTTGGATTTTCTTGATTTATGGATTCCAGATCTAAATCTTCTAGAACGGCTGTTTCAAATGGGTCTTCAGTGGTATTTCTTCTAATGAAGGGATCTCTTCTTCCAGCCATGCATTGGTGGCCCTCCTTCTAGTGCAAAAAACTGTTGATGCCCCGGAAATCGCAGCATCAATCAGCAAGGGATTCTCCCCGGTAGGCAATCCCAATTAGATCGCTCACCATTTGGTGTGGGGAATCCATCTGGTTAATGGTTCCGGCTACCGTGTAAGATTTAAGATTTGTTGTGTTCTTTACTGATTGCGGCCCGACCCACCGTTTATGTGTTTTAAATTTATGTATGAGATGCAAGTGTTGTAAACTAATTTAATCTAAATACAAAACTGAAACAAATCTTAATCTAAAACTGTGATAAGCAAATCTATTCTATCCTCGCGAGGAGCCAAAATAAGAGAATGAGTAGCGTGCTGTAGATACACATAAAGATCACGTAGATAGTTGTTTGAACTAGTTTAAATGTGAATTATAGCAGAAATGGAGATACATTCAAGATAGCCTAAATGAATTAAAACGATTTCACCACTCAAGATACATAGCATAAGACACAGAAAATGAGAAACATTCATAGCAATGGAATAATCCACAATGAGTTAGAACGATCTCACAATAAACCAGTGGTAAGAGACTCGAAATAGTTCCATGTCCATTTACACAGATGCCAAGCAAATGCCGTGCAGGCTTTCAATAGACAAAAACAAACTCCTATATCTTTATATCTGGAAAATAGTTCCCATACATAGTGCAGTCTTTTTTCTTTGCCTGTCAAAAGTCCATATTCTCTCCTCCGTTCACCTATTTATAGATTTTACAATGCTTCTCATTTTCCCAAAAACCTAAACCTAAACCTAGGAGGGAACAAAATTTTTGTCTTCTAGTGACTAATAAGACAAAACTAATAATAGGGCTATCCTTTTACAAAACATGTAACCAAAATAAATTCCAGCTGTGTTTGTCCATTTATATCATTTAAAACCAACTAAGGACCGGATGTATCAATAGCTTTTGCTGACTTTTCAACTTTTTCTAGTCCGCCGATTTCAGCTTGGATGTTCGCTTATGTCGGCTCTACAACTCATGATGGTTCCTCTACTTCGGCTTGCATGGGTGGCTCGACTAACTGGATATAACTGACCCAATTTCCACTTTCTTAACTGATCTACAAATAATAGCCTTCTTCCTTTCATGAAAATAAATGGAATCCAGGTTGGCCACTTGGCGTTGCTGCTTGGGGTTGTACGGGGTTAGCACTAATTCATCAATAGGAACAAATCCAGTATCAACTATCCCTGGTGGGTCTTTCTTTGGCATATCTAAGTCCACGGGTCGCGGATCAGATGGACCTTGTTATTTTCCCTTTCTGGCTTCTTATTCTGCTTGCAGCCTTGCCACCTTTGCCAATTCGGCTGCCTCTTTTTTTGCCTGCATTCTTGCTAATTATGCCTTTTTAGCTGCATTGGCCTCCTGTTTTTGCTTGGCTTCTTGTTTTATTTTTACGTCTGAGTCTGAATCCACGAGCTTAGCTTTGCGTCGGGCGGATTTACTAAGCATGTCAAAACCTGCAACGAGTAAGGTAGCACAAATAAGGGATCCGGTGAATTTCAAAAAGCAACTATTAAATGCGATACCCCCTCCCAAACATGTTGTTTCACATAAAGTTGAAAGTTTAAAAAACAATTAGCAGCATATTCATGGAAATAACTAGAATGTGCGTTTTCACAAAACCAAGAGTTCATTGAAAAAATTGCAATGCAAACATTATTTCACTGTTGTTAGCTAATGAAAGCAAACGTATGGATATGTGAAATACTAATGGTGCGGGCCAAAGAGAAATCCTTCAATATGTATAAGGGTGTTTGGTGTTAGAACACAGCTTTACTATCTGAAGCGTCATTCGGCTTCCACTGGAAATGAATGAGCAGGGGTAGAGCATTAATGTCTTCACAGACGATAGGCTGGCGAGTTGGTGAGCACTGTGCTCAAGCCGAATGGCACTTAACTCTGCATAGGGTAATATTAATGGCTTCACCAATTTCGTATCTGCACATGTCCCCAAAAAGATCGGAAGCACTATAGCGGCGATCGCAATGCTAAGCTTCTCTGCAAATAGCGGTGATTTTGTGCCAAAAACCCATGGTGATTGGTTGTACCGGAGATAAAGCTCCGTCGGGGTTTCCGGGTCTAGAAATGGTGCAATGAGCAGCGTACTTAAACTTAAAACCGCGACCCGGGAGCTACATCGAACAGCGAGGTGCAGTGTTTTTAGGGATAATTATTTCGCATCGGTGGGGTTTTATTCATAACGCTTGCACCTATAAAAAAATGCGCTAATTTGGACCAAACAAAAAGGAGAAAAAGAGCTTTCGCGTCGACAGATTTAGAGTTAAATTCTGCGCCATGGTCGATTGAGCTATGGATAAAGCTTGCACCTAAAAGGCATCCCAAATAGATCTATGACCTGTGCCAATGTCGACCAAATTAGTCTTAGGACTTGCACTACGAGAGGCCAAATTAGGATTTAATCTTGCACCGTAGGCGGCCATAATAGACCTTGGAAACCCGCCCAAAAGCGCATAGATCAAAGTTGACTCAAGCGCTGAAAGTGGAAAAAATGGAGTTAAAAATTGTGCCGAAGAGGCAGAGTTAGGTTTGCAATTTGCGCCGAATGCGACAGTCTTATGATCGAAACTTGTGCCGAAGGTGGGATATTTATGGTTAAAACTTGCGCTGAAGGCAGAAGACTTATGGTTAAAGCTTGCGCTGAAGGCGAAAGGTGACTTTGCCTTAGAAAACATTTTAGAAAACTTCTTTGGGAAACAAGTGTTAAATTTTTGCCAAGTTAGAGTAGGATAAGCTTCAAAAGAAAGAGAAAGAAAAATCGATACAAAAGTGTAGGAGGAGGGGCCCCAATATTTTCAAAATTTTGGGGGGATGTTGCAGCAACAACACAACCCAATATATTAATTAGGATTGGTTAATCTATTAGAAGACTAAGTTAGCTATTAGGAACAAATTAATTAATAAGCAGGTGCTTGAGAAAATTAGTAATGTAAACCTTAAATTAGCAAGTTTGGGTTGCTTTCAGTGGCCTAGGAGCAATTTTTTTGTTGTTGAAAAATCCAGTTTTCTAGACATGGTATTTATTTTCTCGATATGGCATCGCTTAAAATGGGTGTCTTTATTTTTAAATTGAACTATGTAGTTATGGTTTTTGTTCTTATATTTAAGTGTAAAAAGGAGCTAATTTTAGTATCAATTAGAAAATAGTTTATGTTTGTACCCATGTATATGGTCTGTTTCAAGCACTCCATTAACCACAAGTGCAACAGATCTAAGCGTAGAAATTTCCTCCAGCTTCCTCTTCATGTTGTTCTTAGACAAAACATGAAGCTATGTACTTTCCCACTAACTATTATCTGTATTGAAATTGATTGTGATTTTTGATGTTACGTCAATGCCATGGAATATTGATCTTCTATTCCTGGTCCATTCATTTATAGTATACAAATGATCCTTTCTGATACGAACCGTTACACCAAAACCTCGAGATATTAGTGAAGGCCACCCACCAGGATCTTAACATCCCACCATGCTCCGCATTCCAAACTTTGGGCTGGATGTGCGCCCGTACAGTGGTGTCCCCTTTGCGTCGTACGAGCCCCGGGCGAACACTGCAATGCCGGCGTTGCCACCCGCTCTGTGACTTGAACCTGGGTGGAGGCTCTGATACCAAATGATACGAACCGTTACACCAAAACCTCGAGATGTTAGTGAAGCCCGCCCACCAGGATCTTAACACTTTCATGGTATCTGGATCTTATTCTTATGGAAAAAATGCTACAATGGTAACCTTATTTAACCATTTGTCATAGAGAACTAGCCATTTAAGGTCGTTGCTATAGAAAAACTCACTAAATCATGTTTAGAAGTTTCCTATATTCAGAACTAGGACCACTTACTACTATTATATTTCTCATGAATCCTTAGAAGAAGGATATTTGGGGCTACAGTAAGGTCTCCAAATGATGTTGTATTTTCTATAGGACACATTAAATGCTACAAGTCTGAAATCACCCTAAAAAATTGCTTCTTAGCCACTGAAAGCTACGCAAACTTGCTAATTTAAGGGTTACATTACAAATTTTATCAGGTACCTGCTTAAAAATCACGTTGTATTTATTGTACATTATGTTTTTGTAGGTGAGCACCAGATTTATTTGTTGTATGAGGGCATGATCAGGCCCAAAACATGCACAAAAATAACTTAGGTTAGGAAATGTGTGATTTGATTACTGTTTGAGATCAACACCAACCCTATAATTTCCTAGAATGCTCAGAAGTTCCTTTTACCACTACTTATGTGCCCATATTTAGTCTTTACTAGTGTATGAGGGTAGAAACATGGCTAGACCAAGCCCAAATTTGTCCAAAACTACCCAAAATCACTTCTTAGTATTGTTTCATGAATGAGAATGCTCATATATTTAGGAAGTAAGTAAAAAAAACCCTCTACATATGAGCATTCTTCATGTGTAGTGGATTAGATTCTAATCATGAAGACATCTTAATAAAAAACAACATAATTTAGAAACTATCTCATGATCAAGATGTAACGCTAAGTATACACCCATGCAATATCAGGGGGGGGTAACACATGAGATTACAAATCATAACCCTGATTCATTATATAGTAGGAAAATACCACACGGTTCACTTTAAGGAGAGACTATTCTTAATAGTAATATGTGTAGGTCGACTAGTAGACAACAATAATATTCAATGTTCTAATATATATAACAATCTGCTAGAAGTGAGGCTTACTGCTAGCATTTTCACATTAGCCACCAAGACGAATTTTAATAGTCCATGAGAAATGCCCATAGTAAGGTTTTAATAATTGGGTACCACCAATCAAGGTTACTGTATTCCTATCTTATAAGGAAATGGCCCTTTTCAAATTCAAATTAGTACTATGACAAAGGAAGAAAGGAAGAAAAATTACCTTCTTTTTTTTTGGAAGATGGAAACCAATAGCTCATGCCAAAGCCTCAAAGTCCAATATGCATTTAATTTGTGAAGCCGGTTTCACCAAGCCTTCCTCAACAAGGTATTATTTCTTCATTATGCTATCGTGCTATTATTGTAGACTCTTTTTCCATATTTTTTGCAATACATAATATTCATATGGTCACACCACCTTTGATGTGATAACCTCAAATATATTGATGTAAATATCTATGTTGTGTTTTAGGACAATAGGTTCCACATTGGCAAGTACATCCACCTATGATACTATCTTGTTATTTTGGATCCAAATAAATGATCTAAATGACATCAGGACAAATGACTACTCATGTCTAATTCTAAAATAACTCTAGAATCTATTTGAAACTAAGGACCGCCTCTTAAAATATTTTGTCTCGTAAGTTAATATAATGTGGATAATGTTTAAGTATATTACTTGGTACATAGTTAGTGACTTTGAAAATCAGTCATATGGAAAACCTAGCACATGAAAACTGTAATTTATTATGCACATTTCAACAACAACATCATATTAATCTCTAGGGAAAACATGACCAAATAAAACCCACTCCATCAATTTTCACCTATAAAACAAACTCCATAGTAATTGATTTTGAGAACTGGTAAGTAATTCTATAGTATTCGGTACTATTCTGGTAATTTCATTTAAACTAACTACAACAAAATTATGATTTTTTGTATCTATTTACCAAATATTATGTACTTGCAGTACCACAACCTCGCAGAGAATCAAACCTGGGTTTCCATTAGGTCAGCTGTGAGTTGTTTTGAGCTAAAATCAATTAACAAGATATAATCGATCTAATCAATCAATGTTTTTGAACTTTTTCTAAACTTAATGTATCTAGAAGCATTACATCAACTACTTTGCCACCTTGGTTGCAAAGAACCTTTCTTATATTGTTGCAATGGAGCATGGTAGGCATAAGTGGAGTTTTCAAAAGAATATGTAAATATTTGATAATTGAATTGATCACTGTGTGAATTAAAAATGACCTTGATTGATTAATCCAGTGGTATTTTTATGTTATATAATTAAGAATGCATGAAGCAACATTAAATTTGAAAAGACTAACAAGCAAAATTTCAACATTTGGGCCATGCCTAGAAAAAGGGAAAAGTTACTATTAGTTATTTTAGTACAACTTTTCTACAATTGACATCGCCACATTTGGTGGATCTATATAGATGTTCAATTTATTGATTTGGGGCCTACAATGAGAAGAAATATTCTACAATTTATATGTGTTCATATGGAGGCCAACGGATTGACAATAGTAAAAGAGGAAAATGGAAAATGGTTGGAAGGAAGGAAAACTGGAAAAAAAATCACCATTTATGAAAACTTCTACAATTTAGTTTTTTAATTTTTTATATGATCTGAAGCAACAAGAGGACCACTTTGTGAGGATGATATAAATAATGATCTTAATACAATATTCTAAGTGGCCAAATTATGGTCCTAATAGATAACTTAGTCTTCTAATAGCTTAATTAATCCTAATTAATCTAATGGGGTGTTACACCTCATACTTAGGGAGATTGGTAGCATATTGGATAAGAATCATGTGGTGTTTATACAATATTTATTTTCACACCTATGGAAAGCCTTAGTTTCCATTAAATTGAAAGATTCTATACCTTTATCCAACTTGTCGAAACAGACAATACTTTTTACAGTTAGTGCAACATATGTAGAATATAAATTTCAGAACTATTTATCATGGATCATGTTACACCATCCCAACAATTACCTATAGAACTATGTCAAATGAATTTTTCACAAATAAACCTTCACAACTAATAGGGTTTACCTTCAAAACCATACACCCTAATGGTGTATTGTTTTTCATAAATATATTCACCTTTTCCATTTAAGAAATCCCTCGCATTTGGGTTTTGGAACTCTCACTTTTCAACATCCAACATATTCTTGAATTTCCCCACAAATTCATCTTAAAACTTATAGAAACTAAATTGGAACTAATGCCTCCATGATGATATGTACCATAGTCGCATTGAATCTCTTCTAGTGTTCACATTAGGATTTGAGGGAATGGTCTCAAAAGTGTTCTAGTAAACTAAGGCGAAAACTAAATATGAAGAAATGAAATATTTGTTGGTTCTTTTGAATTCCAACAGTTGTTGTACTATTTCATATGAGATTATTAGCTCACCATCATTACAGTTTTGGACTTCTATCCAAAAAATCTACTCATTAATGGTGTCATCTCCTTGTGGTGACTAAGAAATTCAACAGTAATTTCCTTGTACACCTATCGAATCTACAATTTCAATTTATGTTCCATTGGTTATGAATGTAAAATCATCCAACATTCTCTTCAAGGAAAACATTTGCTTCTAGAATCCAAAACTCCTTAGTAGGCTCTGTGAACTTTAGCATTTTCTTAAAGGTAAGTGTTTGTGAAAGGAACCTTCTCGTTATCTACTTCATCCAATCTTACTATTCAATGCTTTGAGTCCCATTGTTGCACACACTAGTGCACTACTTCTTGACATTTGAAGGCCTCAATTAAAAACAAACATTCACCATGCTAGAGCTCCAAGCCTTATTCTCCATCTATCTTTCAACTTATATATTTGCACACAATTTATATCTAGCATACCAAAGTGCAGTGCTATTAACTTGAGCCAAGGATTTTATAGTATCTCCATTGATGGGTTCCTCTTTTTCTTGGGATAGATCCTATCTCTGTTATAACTTTGCACAATGTTAACCATATTCCTAACACCTAGATAATTCCTAATGTAATTCTTATGGTGCAATATCACAATCCAATTCCTCTAAGTATATAAGCACAATGTAGTATAATACTATTAATTATGATTTCATTAATGCCTTACTTCATATAGTATTGTCCACTAATGTTAACACCCATCCTAAGATCATCAGTCCAGCTAGGTGGATTTTTTTATCACACTTATCTATAGAGAGCAAGTGAGTGTAACATGTGGAGCATGAACTACATAGATATGATGATATGTGGTGGTGATATGGTTCCTCCTTCCCTCTACATCACAAATACCTTTTAACATTGTATACTACAGAGGAGGGGTACAGTGGGAGACAAACAAATGGGATGGGCTATGTAGGTACACACTTAGCACTAGCTTTGATGTGGAAGGAAAACTATGGAGGTAACTATGGAGCTCTAAAATCATCTCTACTCATTTCCATGGGGGAAACCAAAAGGCCGTTTAAAGGAAAAATCATAATGATGGGTTTGACATATGATGATCAAGGCCGAAAACACATCAACATTTCTTCATCAAATACTAACAAGAAAAATAGCTACACAGCAGCTAGTCCCTGCTCTAAAATAAGGTTTATATTTTGTTTAATTGTTACAATTTTTTTTTAAAATTATTAGAAAAAATTAGTTTAGTGTTCATAATTGCTTCAAATGTAAAATAGAACATTTAAATTGTTCCATTATTCGATTTACAACATTAATGCAAAGTATAAACAAAGAGTTTATAAAAAGTGTGCTCTACAGAGTAGCAATGTCCCTACCGATTAGAAAATAATATGTCTATGCCTATGTTGATATAAGAAGATAAAGTTGGTTTGCTCAATTTTGTTCACGCCGGGTTGCTGTGAAAGATTTTGGGATTGTGCATTAATTGATTCTACTTAATGTTTGAATATATTATTTTGTTTTGTTATTTTAAAATGAAGCACATAATAAGTTAAGAAACTATTTGGTAAAAGTAACTACTAGCGTTATGAATTTCTATACATAATGAACTAAGAAACTAGGATTCATTGAGACAATCTGAACTTCACCAAGTTGTCATCAAACCATGAAATGATACAAGCATGCATCTATATAAGATCATTGTACATTTCGCTAAGCAATTACAGATGTACAATGGTATAAAACAACTAAATGGCTGAAGAGCGTACATATATACTTAGCATACTCTGCTAATTGTTTCACATTGAAAGCTTTTTTCTTTGAACCAGAAAATCCACATAAGTAAGGACTAAGGACTTGTAGATGCAAGCGCTAAACAATGTACATATACTTAGATTCAAATGATTCAAAACGGTACCTTTGCAGGCCATCTATTGCAGCATAACTTCTATAAACTTTGATCCGAACAACCTCTAAATTCAATATTTAGCTAGATGATCAGCACATGTGTTAACTAGCTTACAACTCATTGCAGCAAGCTACGACCCAAACTCACTTTAGCAGTTGTTGTTAGTGATTGTAAACAATGGATCATAGGCTCCCTTCTCATAGTTGCAACAAATTTCTTGGTCCGGCTTGTTGAGATAAAACAATAGAGAAAGAGTAATAACTAGTCCCTCCATAAAACAATTCACCCAAAACTTATCGAGATAAAACAATAGAGAAAATAAATCAAATTCTTGTTCAATGGACCTCCATAAGCACCAACCATAACATAATATCAGTACCAAAACAATAATTGTGTCAAATTCCTTGAGGTAGATATTCCTGTGTCAATATTTATGTATTTCTCGTCCTTGCTTGACAAGCTACTTTTTGAGTTCAAAATGGTCAAAGCAGAACAATGTTGGTGAAATTTACACATTTATCCTTGCTAGACAAAAAGTAGTTGCGATGAATTACTGAAGCATGCTATCAGCCAATATTTACATTTTCTCCTCAAATAAGATCCCATACTTGGTATATAATGTCGATTATAAAAGGAACATTATTCAATTTGATAAAACCTGCATAGTTACGACATCGTAAAACAACTAATTTTTTAATCTTGAGCATTTGAGGCAGAACACAGTACAAATGGCCTTAAAATTTTGTATGCAATAAGCCATTTTCAGGTGGTTTCATTGCAGTTCAAGTGATACAATTACTAATTTGGCCTTTCCAGTGTTCTTGTTGACTTTAGACATGCATGGCTTTAAACAACAGTAGAATACCAGCTGAATTAACATAACAAAAAGTTGTCTCCTTAATTTTGTGTATTTGAGATACCCTACATGAATTTCATAACCATCTTTATCAAGATTGCATAGCCACTGTAACATAATTAACATAGATCCCACTCTGTGAATATTATACCCAATCCTTGTTCTGCTACTTCAAAAGAGATTTGTTACTGATAAGAGGAATGAGAAAGCATGAGTGATTGACAACGGAATGTAATGCAATAAAACTGAAATCATAGGACTTACTATGCCTAACATTCCATACATCTTAAAATTATAAGTTGGAAGTTATAATATTTGTCTTTTAAGGCTATTTTAAATTAATCATAATTACCTGCAAGTTGTCATCTCTAAATTTCATTTCCAAAAGACATATAGCATAACAAAACTGAAAAATCTGGACAAATGATCTGCATCTAATAGGTAACTTCAGTGATAATATTAATTAGGACCATGTTGCATGGGCTGATATTTGAACCATACAATCAAAGAAAACTGAAAATCTGGACAAATGCTCTGCATATAACATTCCCTACTACAATTTCATGATAAACTTAATTTGAACCACTTGGGGCCATGTTGCACAGGTAGATATTACATACTGACTTTGTCAAAGTACAATAGCTGCAGAAGACTAACTTAAAGCAACTTTACAAAAATTGTGAAGTGCATTGAGATGTACACCATGCACACATTCAATACTTTCAAGGATGGTAAGAAAAATACACAGAATTTAATCAAATTAAAATACCAGGTTTTGATAGGACTATATTATATTATATTATTAGAATCTTTAGTACCAAAAAATAGCCTTTAGCAATCAAGAAGGCCCTACATAACAACATTATGAGGAGAAGGGATCCTAAAAAACAAGCAATGTTTTAGTATAACTGTATAACATGCCTAGCAGTAATGAGAGATATTACCAATTTACAAGGGGAAAACAAAAAGTATGAATTTTACTAAATCTGCAAATTTTGATAAAGCTAACAGGCACTTTGCAATGGATAGCTAGTTAAATTCATGCAATATGTACCATCATAGCCCTTGCCATAGCTATGATATTTACTCTTCTAAGGTTTTTACTGTTTTGGAGATTACTTTTAAACAGTGAAAAAGGGTGATTCACAATGTAGTTTGGTCCCTCTCAACATTTCCTCAGAGTTGTGTTGGGTGTGTGAGCTATACCAAAGAAAACACCTAATATTTAATTATCAAACGGGGTTGGTAATCTTAGAGTTGAGGCAAAGTATATGCTAAGGTAGAATCGCATCTAAGATTTTTGGCTTGTCAGACCTTAAAAATATTTAATAAAGAAAAGATCGAAAGATCTTTCAAAATGAAAAACCGAGTCAAACTTCATAAAAAACAATAGAAGAACTAGATCAAACTTACTTAAACAGATGAACTAGAATAGTATCAATTCATACTACTCTATCTTTGTAATTGAATAATGAAAACTGATTGAAAAGCAAACTATGAACTATGTAAATGGAAACTATACAATTTCAGATTCTATCTAAGAATTAGAAAATAACTGTAAATAAATTAGTTAGAGACCTGTCTATGAAATGGATTAATTTGACAATAAATTACATAAGCAGAAAACTATGCTGATCAAAGCAAATTAAAACTATTAAATAACTTCAGCAACTAATTAAAAAAAAACATCGATTCCCATGTAACAGGAATTGGAGTGAATGTATCATAATGGCTGTCAAATGAAATAGAAAAACAAAACGGAAGTAAATCTAGTCTAACTTCAACAAAGAGATGTAAACTATAAAGAGACAAATTATTGTTAACTTTAAACATTCTGATCTATCTACTATCCATGATCAAAGCAAGTAGAAAACTTAATAAGGATATTTACTTCTGAACTTGATTTGGAAGCAAGTAGAAAACTTGATAAACATATTTATATAGAAGCAAGTAGAAAACTTGATAAATATATTAATTTAGAATCAAGTAGACAACTTGATAAAGATATTAATTTCCAAATCCAAATTATATTCCATGAACATCTTCATTATATATCGAAATAAGAAACTGATCCTAATCTAAATGAAGGAAATGATCAAAACTAGAATACTTGAAAATGGAATTATTGACTCTATTCTAACTAAGTCTCAAGAGCATGAAGTAAACTAGACTAGGAATAAGACTGATAAATTCTGAAACATAAACACATTAGTAAACTAAATATGAAAGACATAACTTAAAAGACAGTTAAAGCAAACTAAGAATGATAACAATACTTGAATTAAAACTTTATGGAATGTAAAACAAGGGCCTTATTATTGTTAAGAATACTAATTAGAAGCAGGAAAGATTACAGAAAAGAAAACTAAGAAACTGGATTCAAATGAGCATAAAAAATAGTGCAGAAAGAGTAAAAGTCCGAACGATGATCCAAATGCCAGTTCGAACGACAGTCTGAATGGAGGAAAAACAAATTAAACTAAGGAAAATAGTAGTTTTAATGTTCTTGACGTTAGCTGGTGAATGCAGATGAACCTGCAATGCAAAGAAATCAGTGAGAAGACTTGTTGAGAAGCTAAGATAATAGAAAGCAACCTATTCTAATCATGGTTGGAGAGATAAACTATTCCTATTCTATACTAAAGAAAGATTGAGATGAGAGAAGGGAATTAACCTACAGCTACAGAGGAGAAGCTAACTAAACTAATTATAATCAGAACTGAGCTGGAAACAACAACTAACTAAGTCCTATCTAATTGCAGAAGATTAGAAAAATAAACTATCTAGTTATAAAAGACTGAAATGAAACTATCAAAGCTATACTGTTGGTCGACCATTTGCTAATTCTGTAAACACAAATTATGTTAGCAGCACAATATAAATTACAGAGAAGAAAGAAATATCATATACAGGAAAACGAATTAATTACATATATAAGAAAATAAACTAACTATTTGCAGAAAAGAAAATACAGAAACCAAAGACAAAACCTCCAGTTGATGAGGGGCCCTTCCCAGCAATCAGAGATGGAAAACGAAACTAGTTTAGCTACTCAGAATATCAACAAACTGGAACTTCCATTAATCTTAAGAAAATTACAAAATGTCTGCTATCTACTCTTGAAAATCTCTAACTCTAACTCTGTCTACAGAATAACTTCTCTGATTTCTAACTCTGTTCTTCTATGTAAAGCGTCTATTTATAATTTACAATTGGATGAGAAGGTCGACAAAGTTGACCTCTCTAATAATAGAGGATTTTATGACTGTAACTAGCTACTTTAAGTGATGCGTGACAACACAGGGAGCATACACTAGGCTTCACGGGGCCGATTCCTTCACGAGGCAGCTGCAACGTTGATCTTCCCTTGACGTGGGCAGAGAGGTAGTGTGTTGGTGAACTGAACGAACGGAGGAGAGGGTTGCTGGAGCATTGACATGGGAGAAGCCTTGTGTTGGCAGATTGAGCATGGACAACGAAGTCTTCCAAAACATCGGCGTGAATAGGCGTGCGTGATTCCAGGTTGAACAGACGAGAGAACCGGCGTGTAGAGTGTTGATGTGGAAGCATGGTGTGTTGTCGAGTTTAGCATGTAGGAAGGAGAATCTTCCATAACGAAAGCTCACCAACCGTAACCATCACGTGGCTAACAGAACCCACGTGCCTGATCTTGTCTTTAATGGTCCGAAACATACCAACCGTGGATTTCGCGGGCTGAATGCAAGACTAAACAACGAGCTGAACGCGGTTGAGCTTAAGCAATATAAACACGCAGTCTGAATGAAGGGTCATTTGAAAAATCGCATCCTGTAGATCAAAACTAAATGCCATGCATGACTGGAATTGTTAATTTAATCATTAATAAATCATAATATAATGAGATTCGACCAAAATTCATATGATAAACGAATACATGCATACCTGGTCTGTTTGATGGGCTGAATGGCGAAAATAATAACTTATTATATAAAAAATAATGAAATTAATGCCATTCAGAATAGATTTGATGATAAAAAATAGTGACAAAATGGACACCAACATTCCCCCAAATCGAAGATATGCCAGGTCTCACTAAGCAAAACAGAGAGAAATTAGGAAGAAGGATGAGCAGTGGCAGCAGCTGCCTTCGACTTGGATGATGAAGATATAGATTCGGCCTCGAGCTTCTCGAATTGGTCCTTTAAGTAATTATATCTCATCTTCAAGGCAGTATGGGATGATGTTTTGGCGTTAACCAAGCATTCAATGTCTTTTACTTGCGTACGCAGTGCCTTGTTTTCTTCATGAAGCTCAGAAATTGTTTCCACATAGATTTGATTTTGGTATGTCAACCATGCTATTACTTGGATCAACTTTTCCATCTCCTTTTGAGCGAGAATGAGCTATTCTTTATAATGTTCAAGGTTCTTTGGTGGACTCAACTCTTTTGAACATGTTTCACATTCAACAGTATGACCTTCAAGAATTGTATCTTGGTTGTGTGCATAAGGACTTTCAACAACAAAGACTTCACTTATACGAGCGGATACGTTAGCTAGCGTGAGGATGGGTGATTCAAGGAGATGATCGTTCAACTAGACATTTGAACATGATGGCTAAATGATAGTCTGAATGACAGACTGGTTGATGGACTGGTCACAATTTGTTCTCGTGGATTTAGTGGGTTCTGAAAAGAGTGGAGGTTTTGAAGTAGGGTCACCAAGGGTAAGTTCAGAAGAAGGGGATGACTGGACAAGGTGCTCATCACCTGAGGGATCCTTATCAAACCGTACACATTTAGCATTTGGTTCTGCTTGGGTATGATGAATTTCTTGAGAAGAGGAAGATTTGACAGAAGATAAATGAGGGTTCAGTATCTCAAAACCAAAATGATCCCAGGTTTTCCCTCTCTCTTCTAACTGGTGAATGATCAGAAGCTTAATGAGACAGTGATGATACAAACTACCAGAGTGATTAACAGTATTTTTTCTAACTTGGCTAGACATCTTCTCAAAACTTTTTAGGAAATAAAATGGGAAATTGAGCGTCTGATTGTTGACAAAATGGGCTAACAGTCTGAAATGACAGGCTTTAAAGACAGTGAACTTACCCTCGCAAGTTATTAAGTGGATGATAACGGTCAGAAGATCTAAATACTTTGGCTTCATCGATTCTCTATGAAAACCTTTGGTACCAGCAACGTGTTGAAAATCAGTCTTCAGGGAAAATTCATGATCCTTTAGTGGAAGGAAAAGATGCTTATGCCATTGAGCACCTTCCCTCGGGAGCTTAGTAGCTAATGCTATTGACTCTTCTGTCACGGAGAAAACAAAATGGCCAACCTTGGCCATCTTGCCATAAAAATTTTAGTGAACAGTAATGAAATCTCGTGGTCGTGGCCTTGGATAAGGCGGAGAAATGGTCCCCAACCTACTCGCAAAAACACTTCACGGCAGGCTTTAAATTCAGAAATGCGAAGGAGGACCTGGTAGGTACCAGGCTCGTAATGCATTGGAATTGTTGATAGAGGACAGGGGGATGCGAATGGATACAAGAGGTGCAAGGATTTGTAGAGGACGCGGCTCAGATGGAGAGTGAACATACTGAGGAGAAATTCATGCGATCACCAGTTTAAACTAACATCTTTTTGATTGTTTAAATGACAGTGGATGAGGGCTTGACATGATTGAAAGATCGCACCTATCATTCAAAGATCTTAAGTTAAGTGCCAGCGTAGAGGTGCATGAATCCAGTGAATACATGTGGTTTAGAGAATATTCAACCATGTCCAAAGCTGAGCTTTGGACAGTTCGAATGTAATTCATGTAATGAAAATAGATTACACGTGAAAGATTGTGATTTGATTGATATGGTGGCAGATCGTACAACAAGATAAGTAAGACTGAATGGCGGTCAGGTAATGATTCAAAATGATGCATAATCCATTTTTTTAATGGAGGAGAGATGGACAAGAGAACAAAGCCATGTGTGAGATCGAAATTTGATTAATCCCTGTCATAATTAGCCAATAAAACTTATCAATAATTTTCAAATTTGGCATATTAAATAAAGCTGTTATAGGTTATGGTTTCATTCAGCACTCCATTCAGAATGTTGTTTATTTGCCTCATTTGGATCAACATTCAATCCGCCATTCAGTCCTTTGTATAGACTTTTGTTTATACAATATATTATTGTTGATGCTAACCACAGCTGATTTTGCAGAGAATTTATGAATCTGTTAGTGCACAAAAGATGTTGTAAACTTTGTTTTTCTGGATCTTTTAGTTGCGTTCCTCTTGTTGTTCTTGATTAGATCAATTTTCTTCTGCTTTTTGCATTAACCTGAAAACACCTGTCATTGCATTAGAGATAAATAAAATTTTCATAAATATTCAGAGAGTAAGAACAGTTCTACTCTTCCCCCCAAACCAAAAATATGGCGTGTCCTCAAGCCATAAAAGAAAAAATGATTAAAATTAAAAAATTTCTATTGAAATTCTTACAGATAGCTTTTAAAATATTGTGATAATTTTCATAAGGAAATGAAATGTTAACTAATAAATGTAGATGATTCAGATATGTACATTCATAAAAAAGAATACAATAGTGCTTAAAAGACCATATGAAGAATAATAGTGTAAGAGATGCGAAAAATGCCATAGGAAAACTAGTCGTCCATGACTCATTGTAAAGATCTCTTCTCATCCAAAGAATATGAATAAGGTTCACCATAAAATTTGTGGGATCTACTATAATTATGGGTCCCATTTCTAGGATAATCATATCCTAGTTATTGTTTGAATTAGATGATATGATCCAAGTCTAACTTACAGCCATTATCTAATGATAGTATACATAATCGGCCTAAACATGTGTTTGTATACTCGGGTTTTTATGAGTTATGTGAATAGCAATGCATTAACCAAACCTCTTTTACCCGATATTGACCCGCTGCCAGCAGGATTGTTCAATACCCCGACGGGTTTATCTTGGTACCATGCAAGCATAGCCTCGCTGCCAGCAAGCCTGTTCAGTACCCCGACGGGTTTACTTGCATTTACCGAGCTTCCTTGTTTAAGATTTTACTTAGCATGGACCCGCTGCCAGCGATCCTATTCAGTACCCTGGCGGGTTTGCTTCGTATAATGATATATATATAATTCTTTTGTAAGGAAGTTGGTTGGCACTAGAGTTTGCTAAGCCTGTTAAACACATAATTCAAAATTTAGCACAAACCTTATGAGTAACTTTATTTATAATGGCCTAAATTACAAATCATGCCAAAAGATAATAACCTAAAGCTGTTCTTTGACTTCACAGTCTATCTTCTTCATAAAAGGTTAGTAATGTTCCCCACAAAATAGAAAATATCACTCATTTTTAGGCTACCTTTTAAAGGTGCTTTGGAGAGAAGTTTTGATAATGAGTCAAGGATGAACTAGAAGTCCATAGGTGTAAGATAGAGTTTTGTGGAGATCATAATAATTGAACTAGGTCTTTTAAACAACTGTTCTAATGATAAATCAGAAGTGTGCATGTCTGAATCAAATACTATATACAGAATCATAAAATAAAGTGGTTATAAATGATATCAAGAATGCTTTATCCTTTCACTAAAAAAATTTCAATTTTAGCAGTAATCGAAAGAGAGGGAGAACTATAAGTATTTATTTTTAGAGCACTTCCCTTTTCGCATAATATCACATGAGCTGATTACAAAGATAGGGTTCTTATGATTAAGCTGCAAAACCACTTGTCATATGATTCAAATTTTAATCAAAACAAAGCATATGTACAAAACAAGTTATGTAAAATTTTCAAAATTAACAAAAGGAAAAAGAGTCTTCTTGTTTTATTGAAAATATTTTACAAACTGATCATAATAGATTTCCTGTAAAAAGAAGAATGTAATCAATTGTTAGAGACGACTCATTATTATTGAAAATCAAAAACATATTTACATATATACAAAAGAAGATAACCCAGAATGATTCAAGGACTAGGAGGAGGAGGAATGACTTCCTCTTCTACCAATTCCATTTCTTCCTATTGCAAGGCATTCTGCACAAAATATTGTTTAGATATTGGTTAATGATAAAGTCTAAGTCTGTTTCCATTTACAACAAAAGAAATTTGTGAATCATCAATTGTCTTAATTTTAACGGATCCATTATCAAAGGCGGTGACAATTTCATATGGACCCATCCAACGAGTAGTTCATTTTCCTTTAAAAATTTTGTATATTAAATCAAAAAGTAGTGCCTAGTCTCTAGTTTTGAATTGTTTTTGTTTAATGTATCTATCATGCCACTTTTTGCGTTGATTTTGTATTAAAATTGTACGTTGAATAGCATCTTGCCTAATCTCATCTAATTGATTTATCTGCAGGATTCGTTGACTATGTGCTTCTTCTAAGTTCATCCCTAATTGTGCAGCCATACAAAAAGTTTTGACTTGAAATTCAATGGGTAGAAGAACTTGTTTACCATAAACGAGTTCATAAGATGTGTGACCAGTGGTGTTCCTCCAAGTTATTCTATAAGCCCACAGAGCTTCTGGAAGCCTATCTGCCCAGTCTGTGTGGTGTAATTGGATAGTCTTAGTCAGGATGGCTTCTAATACTTTGTTAGTGGATTCCACCTAACCATTGGCTTGCGGGTGATATGGTGAAGATTTACAATGTCTAATACCATATTTGTCAGTAAGCTCTTTCATTAATTTGGAGGTAAACTGAGATCCTTGATCGGTTACAATTTCCCTAGGTACACCAAATCGGGTAAGTATTTCTTCATAAATGAATTCCACCACAGATTTCTCTGTGGCTTGGAATAAAGCTTTAGCTTCTACCCATTTGGTGACATAATCTGTACAGATTAGGATGTACTTCTTCTTGTGAGACATAGGGGAAATTGGTGCAACTAAATCTAGAGCCCATTTTTTAAATGGCTCAATCATAACTTGGGGTTGCAAAGGAATCTCATCGGATGGTGTAGGTTTACCCATTCTTTGGCAACTGTCACATCCCTTGACATATTTAGCAACATCTTTGAATATGCTTGGCCAATAGTACCCATAGTGCAATACTTTGTATGCTTTCCTTTTATTAGAAAAATTCCCACCGCAAGGTCTAACATGACATGCATGTAGGATCTCTGACATCTCATCCTCCCATACGCATCGTCTAATAATAAGATCAGGACCAGTACGAAAGAGATCATTATCTACCCAAGAATAATTGGAACTTTGAACTATGATCCTACGTTTCTGAGGTGGCAAGAGATGGTCAGGTAGCTTTCCAGTTGCTAAATAATTGGCTATATCTGCAAACCATGGGGTTCGAACAAATACAGCAAACAAATGCTCATCTGGGAAGCTATCATCGACAGGGCTGGCATTATCGTCAATTTGAATTTGAGAGAGGAAATTAGCTACTACATTCTCTCTACCGGGACGATCAACAATGGTGATGTTGAATTCTTGTAACAAAAGAATCCACCGAGTCACTCTGCTATTGGTGATAGGTTTATTCATCAAAAGCTTGATGGCGGAGTGCTCAATGTATATAAAAATTTCATATCCTATGATATAATGACGAAACTTATTGATGGAGTATACTACTGCTAGAAACTCTTTTTCAGTAACAGTGTACTTCGATTCTACAGGAGTCAAATTTTTACTAGCAAAGTAGATGGCATATGATGTCTGTCCCTCTTTTTGACCTAAAACTACCCCTATGGCTATGTCGAAAGCATCAGTGGAAATATGGAAAGGAAGGGACCAATTTGGGCCCCTAAGGATTTCTACCATTGATAGCTTGGCCTTCAGATTTTCGAAGGCTTGTTGACACGGTTCAGTCCATTGAAATTCTGTGTCTTTCATGAGTAGTTTGAACATAGGTGCGGCTATTTTAGTGAAATTTTCAATGAAATGTCTATAATAGCTGGCATGGCCAAGAAAACTTATTACTTCCTTCAGAGTTTTTGGAGGAGGAAGATTAACAATTATTTCAATCTTGGTGGGATCCACCTTGATACCTTGAAGAGAGACATGATGTCCCAGGACTATGCCCTCGGTCAGTAGCATTTTACATTTTTCATGACTGAGAGATAATTTTGTTTCTTGGCACCAAATAAGAACTGTTTCAAGGTTATCAATGGCTTCCTAGAAGGTTTTACCATAAACTGTAAAATCATCCATATAAACTTTTACACAATCGTGTATGAGGTCAGCAAAGATTCCTAGAACTGCACGCTGGAGAGTAGCAGGTGCATTACATAGGCCAAATGGTAACACTCGGTAGGCATACATCCCCCGAGATCAAGTGAAGGTTGTCTTGTCTTGATCCTCAGGTGCTATCAATATTTGATTGTATCTACTATACCCATCAAGGAATGAGAAATATTGTTTCCATGATAAGGTGTCTAACACCTAATCGATGAAAGGCAAAGGGAAGTAGTCCTTAAGAGTGGCCCTGTTCAGTTCTCGAAATTCAACACAGATACGCCATTTCCCTGTGACTTTATTTGGAACTACCACTAGAGGAGAAACCCATTTACTGTTGGAAATTGGGTAAATGAATCCAACATTAAGGAGTTTTTGTAATTCATCCTTTACTATATCCTTTAGGGCTGGGTTCATTCTTCTCTAGGGATTCCTAATAGGAGGTATGTTCGATTCTATGTAAATGTGATGGATACAGGTATTTGGGTGTATACCTTTCGTATCGGTATATTCCCATGCAAATTCTCTAGTTTAACTCTTGAGAACTTTTAGTAATTGTTTTTGCTGACCCTCATCTAAACCTGCATTTAATGTAGAAATTTGTCGGTACTAACCTCACACGGAATGGTATAGGATCCTAGGTGTTCTTCGATTGCGAAGACACAGGGTGTACTTGTAAATGTTGGGAGGCTCATGTTTTCTTGGAATTCATCTCCAAAGATCTGGTCAAATTGGGAAAAAGATTGAGGAAAATATACACATGTTGTGGAAGAGATAAATTGGTTCAACACGTTCTCGGTATTTTTCTCTTGAAGTGCCCGAGAAAGATCACTGACAAGGGAAAGTTCTTCTAAGTTATCATCTCCAAAAGGACAATCTAACCAAAAGAGGTTTTCAACTATTGGCTGAGCTAGTGGGTATAAATCTAGTTTTCTTGTAGATAACCCATCATAGATAATCATCTCTCCATCCCTACATCCTATAAATGCATTGGCAGTATCCAACCAAGGTCTTCCCAAAATAATAGGGTGACCTTTGGAAGGGTCTTTTGATTCAATGACCATGAATTCCACGGGATATTCCCATGAGGCTATTGATACAGTGATGTCATCTAAGATCCCAGTAGATTGAACCATAGTATGATCTGCTAATTATAGCATTGTTGGGGCAGGGTGAAGGAATGGTCCTAAATTGAGAGTTTCTAAAACTGTGGTAGTCATCAAATTCATAGCAGCTCCTAGATCAATAAGTGTGTTCCCTATGGCGGTGTTATTGATGATAACAGTCACCACAGGGTTTCCTGGGGTTTGAATACTTTGGTATTCTAGGTTGGTTTGCTATGCAATCTGATATTTCTCCAATTACATGAATCGTTGGAGGGTCTTTTTTGTTTCCTCCCTGGTCTCTTAATACAGAGTTCCTTTATTACCTTACTATAGATTGGGATATCCTTAATGCCTTGTAACAAAGGGATCTTAATGCAAATATTTTTCAACTTGTTAATGATATCGTACTCTGGATAAGTTACAGGTTTTTCTATTATTAGATGCTCTGGATATGGAGGTGACTTTTCCCTTGGAATTACTTCTTTGTGTGGATGGTTGTGTGTTGAAGATTTTATAAATAACCACATCTTCAAGAATGGCAATCATTCAAAACTTCACTAGGTATGTCTTCTTCATTCTCTTCTTGAATAACAACTGATGACTTGGGCTTATCTTGCAAAACTCTTCCAGACTGCAGTTGTATCTCATGTAATTGTGCGGTCGAAATGACATATGATGGAAGAGGTAACAACCCAATGCTATTAAGAGCTTTGGTTGGTTTGTTGTTAGGATTCAGTATCGGTTGTGTAGGTAATATTGTGGGTCTTGGAGGATTCATGTTTTGGAAATGGTGAGGTTGATTCAGGATAGGGGGTAGTGAAGGAGGTACAAATCCAGGCGAAAGTTGTTGAATATTAGGTGGGTAAGGATAGTTAGGCATAGGAGTAGGTGTTTGAGCATAATCTTTCCCTCTCCATCCATGTGGCCATTGTTGATGTTGAGCATTCTGAGGAGGGTATTACGGTGGACAATTTTTCCAACTTGAAGTATTCCATTGTTGAGGAGGCTGATAAGGATAGTAATAGGGTGGAATTTGTGATGAATCTTGATAAGATGGTTGATCTCCAGGTTTCCAAGAACTCCTAGTTATTTCACCAAAATTTCCACTCTTGTACACAACTTGTAATCCAGGCAACGATGGGCAATCATTGGTTGGATGTTCTTCTGCACATAGGTGACAGACTAAAACATTATTTAATGGACATTCTCGTTGAGGATGTTTAGTTCTACACCCTAGGTCAAAAAAACACTCATTGTTGCACGCTCTTCATCTTGTCTCTTTTTAGCTTGTATTGCATCTAATTGAGAACCCATGGCTCCTAAAATATCTGTTTTGAAATTTTCCAATAGGTTTCCCAATTCTACCCTTGTAACTCCACTAGGACCAGATGTGTTTCCTTTGGGATTCCTAGCATAAGATTCTCCAAAGTGTCTTCCACCTTTCCCTCTGCTCCTAGAGTAATTCCTACATAGTTCACAAATATCTGTAAAAGACTTATGAGAAATGTCTCCTGCCTCCATGAGGTTAAGGTTATCTAGGAATTCTTCTGAGATTCCTTTGAGGAAGAGTGTTCTTACTGCATCTTCTCAAAGATCACTATACTTGGATTTGTGTAACACATAGTTGAATCTCTCAAGATAGTCTTCTAAGCTCTCATCTTCAAGTTGTTTAATTTTAAAAATATCATTGCGAGAGTCCTTAGGTCTACAGTAATCCTGATATTTTCGTAGAAATGCATTCTTCATGTCTTTCCAAGTTCTAATACTAGATTCTCCTAATCCCATGAACCATCGAAGAGAAGAATATTTCAATGTGGTAGGAAAGAGTTTTATTTTTTTGCCATCTTGTAGGTAATTATAACTTCTACACAAAATGTCAAACTCGAATAAAAATGTGTTCGGATCCTCACTACTCTTCCCATAAAAGGTTGGTAGTGAGGAGGGAGGGATTTTTTTCATAGTAACATATTGTGCAATGTCTAAGATAGGGAACCTGAAGGTACCTTCAGTTCTAACTTCTCCATCTTCTTCATCTTGTCGGACACAATCTTCATTTTCGTCCCCCATGAAGATTCTATTACCAAAGAGAGAAAATCTAGGTGGCTCCTTTCTTGGTGAATATGGGATGTCCCAACATTCTGTTTCAGGAAGGGTATTCTACTTTTTAGGAGGAGAATTATCAGCTACGTGGGAATCCAGATTTGGAGGTTGGAGGTCCTATTGTTGTTGTATCAATCTGTGAGATAACTATGTTCACAGAGCTCTCAAAAAGAGCATCCACTTGTGCAGGATCGACAAAATCTACCAAGTTTGGACCACCTACTATTGAAAAATTAGTGTCTTTGGGTTTTTGGACTAACAGAGAGTTAAGAAAACAGTGTAGAAGCAGGAAAGATTACAGAAAAGAAAACTAAGAAACTGGATTCAAATGAGCATAAAAAACAGTGTAGAAAGAGTAAAAGTCCGAACAACGATCTGAATGCCAGTCCGAATGGAGGAAAAATGAATTAAACTAAGGAAAAGAGTATTTTTGATGATCTTGACGTCAGCTGGAAAATGCAGATGAACCTACAATGCAAAGAAATCAGTGAGAAGACTTGTTGAGAAGCTAAGATAATAGAAAGCAACCTATTCTAATCATGGTTGGAGACATAAACTATTCCTATTCTATACTAAAGAAAGATTGAGATGAGAGAAGGGAATTAACCTACAACTACAAAGGAGAAGCTAACTAAACTAATTGTAATCAGAACTGAACTGGAAACAACAACTAACTAAGTCCTATCTAATTGCAGAAGATTAGAAAAACAAACTATCTAGTTATAAAAGACTGAAATGAAACTATCAAAGCTATATTGTTGGTCGACCATTTGCTAATTTTGTAAACACAAATTATGTTAGAAGCACAATATAAATTACAGAGAAGAAAGAAATATCATATACAGGAAAACAAATTAATTACATATACAGGAAAATAAACTAACTATTTGCGGAAAAGAAAATGCAGAAAATAAAGACAAAACCTCCAGTTGATGAGGGGCCCTTCCCAGCAATCAGAGATGGAAAACGAAACTGGTTTAGCTACTCAAAATATCAACAAACTAGAACATCCATTAATCTTAAGAAAATTACAAAGTGTCTGCTATCTACTCTTGAAAATCTCTAACTCTAACTATGTCTACAGACTAACTTCTCTGATTTCTAACTCTGTTCTTTTATGTAAAGCATGTATTTATAATTTACAATTGGATGAGAAGGTTGACAAAGTCGACCTCTCTAATCATAGAGGAATTTATGACTGTAACTGGCTGCTTTAAGTGATGCGTGACAGCAAAGGGAGCATACACCAAGCTTCACGGGGCCGATTCCTTCACGAGGCAGCTGCAACGTTGATCTTCCCTTGACGTGGGAAGAGAGGTAGTGTGCTGGAAAACTGAACAAATGAAGGAGAGGGCTCTTGGAGCATTGATGTGGGCGAAGCATTGTGTTGGCAGACTGAGCGTGGACAGGCGAAGTCTTCCAGAACACCGGTGTGAATAGGCGTGCGTGATTCCAGGTTGATCGAACGAGAGAACCGGCGTGTAGAGTGTTAATGTGGAAGCATGGTGTGCTGTCGAGTTTAGTAGGTAGGAAGGAGAATCTTCCAGAATGAAAGCTCACCAACCCTAACCATCACATGGCTAGTAGAACCCACGTGCCCGATGTTGTCTTTAATGACCCGAAACATACCAACCGTGGATTTCGCGGGCTGAATGTAAGACTGAACAATGAGATGAACGTGGCTGAGCTTAAGAAATATAAACACGCAGTCTGAATGAAGAGTCATTTGAAAAATCGCAGCCTGTAGATCAAAACTAAATGCCATGCATGACTGGAATTGTTAATTTAATCATTAATAAATCATAATATAACGAGATTTGACCAAAATTCATATGATAAACGAATACATGCATACCTGGTCTATTTGATGGGCTGAATGGCGGAAATAATAACTTATTATATCAAAAATAATGAAATTAACGCCATTCAGAATAGATTTGATGATAAAAAATAGTGACAAAATGGACACCAACAAGTTGATGCTCTAGGAAAATAGAGACTACAGCTAAAGACTGTACTTTTCAATGTCCCTTGCTTTTGCTTGAGCATTCAATAAAATTTTCACTTTATAGGAATAAGATCGTATATGCTTATGTGATTTTCTCGGCCACCTTTTGGATCAAAAATGACGAATAAATAATAATCTCTAATCTTTGGTCAACTCGACATCTTTGCAAATCTATAGCAAAAAATCCAAAGATGGGGGAAAATAGGAAGAAAAGATAAAATCCTATCTAAAATCTTCCTGCAATCCAACCATTAATACTAGTATTGCTAAACGAAAACACCTACTACATTGTATTGTTAGGTTGATTGCCCATCTATGCAAATCTGGCAAAAGAGAAGCCATAGATAGAAACATGGAGAGAGTAAACTAGTAACTGAAAACTTTGTCCAATTCATCAATCACAAGCATTCACAGAAGTTTGTGTGAAGGTGTTTGAATATCTACAAACTGAAAGATTGCGATGCTTGATATGATGAACAGCGATGCCTTGTTTTTGCAATATCCAAAAAGCCAACATTTCAGATGTACAGAAGGAAACACAATCAAAGGCTGATGAGAACAGAAAAAATGCTTGTATGTTCATAACCTAAGGGAAATAGCCAATTAATGGCCCAAATAATGGAAGTGATGATGAAAAATAGACATAAAAATGCACGAAACAGAGGTTCCAAAACCAATTATATGATTAATTAGGTTCGGCAAAGAAATTATAGCATCCATAGCCTTAGCATGTATTTTTGACTGAAAATGGGGGTGTTTTGATAAAGCAAAAAAGACCCAGAAAGAAAAGATTAGAAATTTACATACCCTCTTGAACATCTTCTCCAGCTGATCATTCACTGAATACTTGAAAGAATTTCCAATCAAGAGGAGGTGGCACTCCGAATGTTGTTGCTATTGCTGCTTCTGCGGCCACCACCCCTCCGCAGTTCATCTTCCGCCTGTCCGCCAAACTTTCTAGAAATTTCTAGCAGCAGCTACATGGACCC
Source organism: Larix kaempferi (assembly GCA_027924585.1). NCBI lineage: Eukaryota > Viridiplantae > Streptophyta > Pinopsida > Pinales > Pinaceae > Larix > Larix kaempferi. The sequence goes on from BSBM01000773.1 coordinate 8,709,508, forward strand.
CTCCCTTCCGTTGTTGCCAGCGCTCTCTCGGGCCGACCGATATGGGATTCTTACTCACCCTCCTGATGTCAGGTGAGCAATTCTTCCTAATTTTACTGGGTTTATATGCTTAGGGATGTGAGATAGCTCAGGGAATTTGATTGGAATTAATTTAATGAAAAGGCCCTATTTAATGGATGAAGGGACGTGGTTCTCCAGGTGATCATTTGTGTTTGACATGATTGTCTCTCGAATTGTATGTGAATGATCGATCATTACATCAATTCTTACGCACCAATCTGGAAGCGTCTAGAATTCTAAAGTTGCTTCCCGACAAACCAAAATTGTGAATATACATGAAAAATGAATTTATTGCATGAATTGAATGACTGTGTCATATCATGTGAGATGAATTAATTCTAGTAAATACGTGGCAGGTTTGTGTTTTTTTCAATTTTATAATTAATTTGCACAGGAGGACAAATTAGTCACATCTTTCTATTACACCAATTACAAAATAGATAATTTAATTTCTAAAATTGTAAAAATATTTTTAATTTAAAGAAAAAACATTTTAATACAAAAAAATTGGGAAACTTTACTTAACGGTAAGTTCAAAAATTAAAACAAATGCAGGTCAACGAAACATGGCGACCAAACAATATGTGCATAAGGGTTCGAGGAACCTCACGCCAAAGTTGGAATGTGTGGTATACCTAGCAGTACGTATGAGCGGCCATCATTAAATTAGTAATCCACAAAGGTCAAAATATTATATGTTAATATGAATAGTGATGATTGTAATGAATGAATGTGATTTCTTTAATAACATTGAATGAATGGCTTGTGATGAATAGTCGTGACCCTAAGGAAATAAGCCTATTAATATATTATTCAATTAGCCATAATAATTAATATATTTATCCTAGTTACTAATATATATTTAATTATTATCTTTGGAATATTCTCAACAACATAACCCCAAATTGAGCCTTAATAAACTTCAAGTATTTTATCATTCTGGCCAAGGCCATACACTCTTCATATGTAACTTTTTATTACATGTGTATTTCCTCTTTTAGGACTACCACTTGCTTTTGTTCCTTGTGCCACCTCTTCTTCATTTCTTCCAAATTATGCTTATGATTCTTGAGATATTATTTTATCTCTTCACAAAAATTATTAGAGGTGGTTTCCTTAAGCACATTTTATTGAGACTTGTATTTCCATGCTCTCATCTCCCAAGGACCTGATCCATCTTCTACTTCAATTGAGCCTCCTTTTCGTTAGGGGTCTTAATCTGGTTGGACAAGAATCCCAAGGATTTATTCATATTTGCTTCAATGAGTCCATACATTTTTTTTTCCTTAGAAAAAAAATCATATTATATTTTAAGTATAAATGTAATGTATTCTTAAAAAAATATCAAAATTGCTCCATCAAGAGACACAAGATTTTTCAGTTGACATAGTGTCCAACATGATTACCAATTTTATCTTTATGACCAGTCACTAACATATAAATCCCTTGCTTCATATACATAACAATGAACTTAACCTTAAAAAAAACAAAGAGAGAATCGATTAACATAATTAAGGGCTTTGAAAAAGGAATGACTTGGTTGATACCATAGTCCCAAATATGAGTTCATCTTCAATCACCTATAGAAGGGGGACCAATTAAACTGATTTTGAAAGAGAGTCAACATGTACGTTAAATTTCCTATAAATATGATCAAAAGATATCATGACAAAGGAATTAGAGGGTACTCTCAAATGCATTTCCAAGTTATAAATCCTTGATCTCTGAATCTAATTTTCTCCTTGCATCCATCTTATTCAAATCTTTGAATCACCAAAAACCTATAGTGAATGCACTCCTTTGTTGTGAGCTACTCTTAACAGGAGAATAAGAGTTGTAAGTTCTCCCAAGTTGTTGATCCCTTATCCAGGAAAGGAATTCCCCTCAAAATAAACATTATCATTCAAGTATAGGACATAACCAACACTACAAATGACACCAAGATATTGGCTTGTTTCTTCAAAGAATACCCATGCTTTAACTTTATCAATTTGCGATGGAGTTATCACAATGGAAATTTAGTCTTTTTCTATGTTCTAGAAGTGATGAAGAATATATAAATACTAAGTTGATACCTAGAAGTTACGGACAACATTTTTCCTCAAATATTACTTCATTTCTTTCTAGCCATAATCTCCATAGGAGTAAAAATGGAACATGCCTGAAGGACTTTAATTCTCTACTATCAAGCCAATGAAAAATATTTTCTAGCACTGTATGTTTGTTCCATAATCCCTCTATTCCTAGAGAGGATTCAATGTCTTTCCACATTTTCTTTGAGAAGGGACATTTAGTGAATAGATGGTGATTAGATTTATTAGCTACATGACAAAGGGAGCACCATCTTGTCCCTTCCCACTCTTGCTTATGGATTCTATCCCATGGTAGGAGTGGATTCAACTTCTTTATCTAGCAACAATTTAGAATTCCTCTCCTCTAGGCCTTTAATTCTAACCACTTATTCCTCCAAGGGTTGGACAATTCCCAAAAAGTAAAAAAATGTTGATAAGGTTATACAATATCTTATAGATTTTTACGTCAATAACCATGCTTACATTATTATGATTAAAAGGGTAATTTTTTTCAATTGACTGTGGATTATTGAAGAAGGAGCAATTTAAAATATTAGTTGATGAAGAGTACCATGCATTTGATCAGGATGAAGTTGATAGGAGGGGAGTTGGGTCATGTGCGTGTCCATGCAATCAAATCTTTTGGGGGGGGATAAAGAAAAGAGAAACGATTCGTAATCATTTAAGAACATATGGGAATACTAGTGTTAGCCCTTGGAATCAATCAAAGTATATTGCTGATTTAGAATTTAAAAAGTATGAAAGATTGAGTTGAGAGACCTGACATCAATAAAGAAATTGAAATTGGTAGAATGTTGAATGAGGCTTTCCAACAACATGACATAATGATTATAAATGATGTTGAGAAGAATAATGTCAAAGATGAGAATGTTGTGAAGATGCAAAATTTAATGGATCTTGCTAGAAACAATATGTATAACTCTTGGAAGTTAAGTCTTCTACCAGCAATCCTTATAATTGTTGGATTTTGTGCAACTCGGAATATATTCTTATTATATTTTATTGTAATTATTTGTACCTCCTACGAGAGTTGATCTTGATGTAATTAATCATGTAAACCCTTTGAAAGAATCAATGTAAACCTTGGGGGAGAAAATTATGTAAAGAAAATAATTATTAAATGTATTTTTATATCCCCCAAGACAAGTCGGCCCTGTCAGTTAGACAAGTCGGACTAGTGGGTAAACTGCCCCAAAACAGTGGGCATTCTGCCCCAAACAATGGGCAAAACTTTCCCAGTCAGGTCGATCTAGTTTGGGAAAATCCAGGCCGACCTAGAAAGGGAAAAAGTCATTTTTGCATGTGTATAAATAGAGAGGTCGTATGCCTCATTTGTTCACTCATCCACTCAACACAAGTTCACATCACTTGGAGAGAGTTTCACACCTGCAAATAGGAGAAGACATTTTGGGGGTTTCTACTTGGAAAGTATTTCCATCTTTTCTCTCTCATCATTGTACTATGTTCTCGGAATTATTCATATCTATACGAAGGTTGCTCGGTTTTCTCCCAATTGAGTTTCCTAGGATAAATTCTCGTGTTCTTGTTTTTGTGCTTTGTATTTATTCTAGTAAACACTAACAATTGAATTTATGCAATTGAATTATTAAGTTATAATTGTATGAAACACTAACAATAATTCTTAACTTGCAACTTGTGCATGAATGGAATAATGAGAGTGTTTGATGGAGATATTAGGTTTTCTAGATGAATTGATACCATTTGAAGCTACATTGCCACATTCACAGAACAAATGTTAGTCTATAATAACTAATATTGGCATGGCATATGAAAACATTCTTGGTTGTGTGAAGGTTTGTGTACTATTTTGCAAAACCCTAACAAATGAGATCCAATTTCCGAAACTTAAAGAACTAATATTTAAAAAAGGTTTGAAGCCAAATGCTCCAAGAAAAGTGCTTCATTATTTTCCACTTATTCCATGATTACTTCGAATGTATGTGTGTCGAGTGTAATATCCTCTTTGTTGCCCCATTTTTTCTATAACTAAAATACAAATGTTAGTGTATAATGTACAAGTTCTTGACAAGGAGTTCAAGACCAAGCCCCCATCAGTAAAATATGTAAGTAATTTCCTAATTTGTTTTGTATTTTGATTTTTAAACTTAGGGGACTGAAGGGATTAACACAACTAAACGATAGGAGCACAAATCCATTAGGGGGAGAGGTCATGGCTTGGAATCCATGAGTGCGACGACAGGTTTCATCTTGGTGCTTTGGGAACTTAAGTAAAAGTGAACCATTGATGTTCATCAGTATAAAAGCTCTTAGGTGTCATCCTAAATTGAAGTAAGTATTGAAGTAGACTAAGTTACTTTCTGCCGACTAGCAAATAGTGGGATTCTATGATCTTGGTATTGAGTGAAAGATTAATTATTATGATAATATTAATATTAGGCGATTATCTATTTTTTATAATAATTACACCTTGGCATCGAATTCCATAGAAGTTATCCGTAGATATTTTTAAATAGAATTAAGCTAAGCTCTCTTATTTTGATGAGCTATATTACAATCACCTTCATTAAAAGAAAGACAAATTTTATAAATAAATTTGGTAGATGTATCATGATAAATTATTTAGAAAAAAAAAATATATATATATATATATTACAAGAGAAAAAGATTACAAACAAGATTATTTTAATAGTCTTTTATTTGGTTACCCACCAATATTAAATACATATACAAAAGATCTTATAACTTAAAAGGAAAATTATATGTCAATATAATTTATTTGAACACATAATAAGAATTCAATTAGGGTTCTCAAACCCACATGTTTGAAAGTGAGAAGAGAACTCCATCGCGGGGATCTTTCCTTGATAAGAAACAGTTTTTGGGAGAGAGAGTAGTCTTGTTATATGTGGTTCTAGAATAAAGGAGGAACGGACTTCATTGGAAAATATGATCCCAACTGCGGTATGTAGTATCTTCTTTGAAATATTGATGATAGATGACCCTTCACTATAGAGGACCACTCTTCTATTTCCCTTCGTTATATAAAATATCATTTGTTGTTGCGTTGTTACTCGACGGTCATCCTCCACAAAGTTTTGTTCTTATTTAATCTCTAACTGCGAGGAAGAGGAGCAGCCTCCTCAGTTAGAGTCAACTCCCTTTCGTTCTTTTTTTAATCAATGACTACAATGGAGAGGAGCAGCCTCCTCATGGAGAGATGACTCCCTTCTGTTCCTTTTTATAGAATGATTTTTTTAGGTATTAGTGTTATAATCCAACGGTGGAAGTGAGCCGTACGAAAGGAGAAGCATCCTTAATAAGAGGAATAATCCCTTTATTACATTTTATTCTTCCTTTTTATCTATCAATTCTACTGTTACCCTTAAGAAAATAAGAGTGGCCTCAAATAGAATACCAACCCTAAATTTCTTGTACATTGGAATGAGCTCTTCTTAATGAAAATAATTGCTTTCTTTTGTATTAATCTCTACTGTGGGAGCCCCCGTGGGATTTCCAGTGGCATTAGATGTACCCTCTAATGATCCAACACCCCCTAGTGGATTGTTAGTGTGCTCCTGTGGATGACATGGGTGAGTTGTAGAATGAGAAATTACTTGCTATGAGTTTGGCTTAGTTTACAAATCTTGAACACAAGTCTTTGATGCATAATATTCGAATTTACTTTTAATCCATATTAAATTTTCATTGCTTCATTTACCTGGATTATCAATTTTATTTTTATATTACATTAAATAAGCAGATAAAACTAATAATTAGCTATGTTTTTTCTTCATCAACATGCTTTCCTAAAGGATTTCATGTTTCATCAAGTTAAGAAAGATGTGATCATTGAAATGAACAATAAAAAGGAATGGATGGCTTCCATAGTCTCTCATTATGACCTAGAGGCCTTTGACCCTTTAAAAATGTTGGAACATATAGAAACCATTTTGACTGATCACAATGGTTGATAGAGTTCATTGCCAAAAATCCTTACCTATCCTCCAATATAAATTTTTTATGTTCTTCCATAAAGTGTATAGTATGGATAAGAGGACTATGTTAGTGGAGATAATCACAATATTTTCTTGTGAGAAGAAAAACAGGTCACCAAAGGTCAGGCATAGTTGACAAGGTCCAATCAAAATTTAAAATTCCAGAGACATGCAATTCTCGTGTTCAATATGATGTGAAAGTATGTTTTTGTTTATATTCTCATGTTCTCACGTTCTCATGTTCATTATGTTAAGTATGTTCCTATTGATATTCTCATGTTCCCATGTTCAATATGTTCTTGCTATTGTTGATTTCATTGGATTTGTTTAGAGTGTATCAATAGTTCTAAGAGTTAGGTGGAAAAGAAACAAGGAAGAGATCCCCAAGCGTCAAATTAAAATTGAAGATGAAAGGCGAGGCTTACTATTATTTATCTGTTGGTTATGCTTCATACGAATTGCAAGAATTTAAATTGAAAGGGTTTGTTAATCATGTGATTTTGAAGAGAAAACTAGAGTAATGGTCAACAAAAGTAATGAATGTTGCATGTGACAGCTAAGACATGTGTGGTCAATTTTGTGTTATTTTCTTCTCAAAATTATAGCTATAAATAGCCAAGATCAATCTTTTGAAAAATGTAACCTGATGTCATTGTTGTAGTAATGTCTCCTACTAAGGAACTTGGGTCTTTTTGGTGGATTATTTGAATCCAACTAAAACAAGACGACAGTGCTAGTGAGCGTTTGGAATGATCTAGTAAAGAAAGAAGGACAAGAGTTGCTTGATAATGTTGATAATGGATCTATAGTAGAAGAAGGGAAGCCAGGGTCAGTCATTACTTAGTTATGTTAGGCCTTAACTAATTGGGTTTTTGAATCAATAGTACTTGTTGTCCCTTTAAGATGCCACTATAAATGATTAATTCAATTGTTTTCATTGGTTATTGTAGGAGTTTCTTTATCTACTACAAGTAAGAGTACTCTAATGATAAATCTAGATCTCCTAGTTGCTCAAAATCTTCATTCTTGGTAACGCATTCATAACCAAATTGAACCTTGTTGTACCTCTTTAATTTGTATTTTTGTATCATCCACCTAGTAAGCACTTCTATGCAATGCTTCATATTGTATTTCTTTATAGGGTATGTTACAGATGGAAAGAAATCATCTATGGAATCTCCTGGATCCACCCTTCCTAGTGGAACTCCAAGGGTTGGTTCTAGTTCCCTATATTTTGAACGTGCATTCCTTTCTCAAATCATTCATCTATGGCATTTATTGATCCACGCTTCTCAGTGGAACTCCAAGGGATGGTTTTAGATCCTTATAGTGTGAACGCGCATGATGTTCTCAAATCATTGAGCCTTCTATATGTGAAGGAAAGGTTTGTATTATTGTATTGCCACAAGGTGTATTTTAGGTATTTTTTGGATATAATGTTGCTCATTTTTTCTTAACTAGTTTTCTTTTCCTCTTGTCGATGCAGCCTACTTCAATGTTAGAGTATATATCATCTTTATTAATCTTGATCAACCAATGTGGTACAATGCTTGCAAGACTGCGACTGTAAATTAATTGAAGGGATTGGCTCAGGTTATTAGTGTCAAGGTTGTCAGAAGCATGAATCCTAAGGTAACCCTACACCTATATTGCTATATATTTTTTACTAGTGTCAAAGCATATGAGATCCAGTCTTCAAACATAATATGTCTATCTCTAATGCTTGTTTGTTCTGATTTTAATGGCAATTCAAATCATTTGACTGTAAAATGGAAGCATCCAAACATAAATGTGAAGTTGAGTGATGAATTGTCTTGATTTAGAAAAATGATTGTTGTCTTGGTTTTGTACATTTTTAGCACACGACACTTAGGTGTAGAGAAAAAAAATTCTAGGTATAAAATTCGACAGTTAGTTTAGAGATTGATAATGGATATACTTGCCAAAATTTCTTGATTAGGATGGTCCTCGAGATGTTTTTTAGTTATTTCTTGACTTTTCCATCACACAAGAAGTTTATATGCCATGCTTATAATTGACCTTGCATTTTTTTTCTTTCTTAAATTCCATGTTGTTTCAACAATTTTTCTTTTCGCATTCTCACATGTTGTAGGTATATTATGGTGGTCAAGGCATTTGATTCAAGTGGTGAAGCTTGGATTTCTATTTTAAATGGCCAAGTAGAGCACATCCTTCATGGGGTATGGAACTTACATAATGCCAACTTATAATAAAATTTCTAATTAGAATGTATTCTCTTAAAAACTAATAGTGAGTGGTATTCGTGTTTCACAGGAACCATTTTAGAAGGAATACCGGATGTGCAACTTTGATTACTATAGTTGTATTCATTTTTCTTAAATGGGTCCTACAAGACAAAAGTGGATCAGAAGGTGGGAACATACTTAAACCAACTTACACAAAATATTATCATCATATGGCTTGATGCATGCTTTTAATATTATTATATATGAAACGTTGTTAGTTTTGAGTTAAAGGACACCTCTTCCAATAAAATGGAAGGTGTGCTTTATTAATTTTCCATTTTTTCCAATGTGCTCAACAAGTCAATTTAAGTCTTAATTCCCAAAATGATAAACATAGTAAATATTATTGTTATTAGATATGAATTTTTCCTTGTTATTACATCTTCTTAGGTCTTTCCAAATGCTTGGAATGTGAAACATCATTTTTAGTTTCTTTGATGTTGAAAAAATGTTACATGATATTTCTTGATTTGTATCTCTAAATGGACTTGGATTGTGAAGATTTATTTATTTATTTTTTAATTCTACTTTAGAATGATCTTACGTAATATTTCTTGATTTGTGTCTTCAAATGGATTTGGACTGTGAAGCATCATCTTTAATCCTTTCACTTTTGAAAAGATCTTACATGGGGGTCTTTGATTTGTGTTTCCAAATGGCCTTGGAACGTGAGGCATGATTTTAGTTCCTTAATTTTTAAAAGGGTCTTATATGAGATTTTTTTATTTGTGTTTGACAGAATCCCTTTCTGAGTTATGCAACGTGTTAGGCATAATCCTTAGTTTCTTCACTCTGAAAATATTTTACATGGTATTTTCTTTATTTATGTTTGACAAAATCCCTTGTTGATTTATGCATTATGACTTAAGAAGTATTAATTGCGATAGTACAATTATGAAATGGTTAGTCATAATAACTATTATCCATATTTAAAAATAAATCATTTTGCTGATTTGGTTTACACTACAATGAAGGAGTTAGAATGATAGTGGTCACTAAATTTGATTGGTATGGGTTAACAATTCATAATGGCATTTTATTGGTTGTAGGTTGGTGGCCATGGAAATCTTACATTAGATTGATTATACGTAGATGTGAAGAAAATGTAGATGTCTAGAATCCATATGGGTCAAGTGGTACCAAATCCCTCGGAGGATTCTCTAATGATGCAACCAGGACATGACCCGTTTAGGTGTCACAATAGAGTGCTCCACCATAGTAGTGGATCAGACGAAGTCGATGGCGTTAGATGATGGGGAACAAGTTCTTGGCAACTGAGGCAAAAATCCATATAGAAATGGATATCCTGATGCCGCAAGGACGCTCGCCCCAGCACGCGCGCGCCCGAGCCCCGCCGCGCTCACTCACTCACGCGCGCCCGCGCCCCGCCCCTCGCCTCGCGCGCGCGCGCCCCCCACTCGTGCGCCCTCGCCCGCGCGCGCGCTCCCGCGCCCTCTCCCGCGCCAGCCCTCGCGCGCGCGCGTCCTCTCCCCCCCCGCGCGCTCGCGCTTCCACCCACCCCCTCACGCCCACGTGCACTAGATAGTGGCCTCCTCACTGAACCTCCCTCCCATCCCAGCTACCCCTCAGCCCCCCCTCCCTGCATGCGCCCGCGCCGTAGCCCCCTCCCGCGCCCGCCCCTCCCGCAGCCCCTCTTCCGTCGTCGATGTCACTCCCCCTGCTCTCCCTCCCTCTCCCCGCCCTCGCCCCATCCCCCTCACTCGCTACTGGACCGCCCCCTCCCCCCCCTCTCGCCCTCCCTCCACCCCCACGCTCTCTCTCTCGCCCCCGTCCTCCAGCCCCCCCTTCGCTCTCTCTCTCTCTCCTCTCTCTCTCGCTCGCTCGCTCGCGCGTGCGCGCGCGCTCGCTCGCTCTGCCCCCCGCCTCTCTCGCCCTCTCCCTGCCAAACCCATTCCCCCCTCGCTCGCCCACTCTCTCACTCCCTCTCCACAACCCCCTCGCCCTTGGCTCGCACGTCCCCCCCTCCACCTACCTCCACCTCCACCTCCACACACAAACCCTTTGATCCTTAGCCCTATACCTCTCCTTCTCCCTCGCCCCCACATGATCACACGCCTTCTCCACCACACTCACCC
>BSBM01000773.1:8722500-8846005 GCA_027924585.1 Larix kaempferi
GTGTTATGTAATTTCAAAAATTCAGATAGAAATTTGAAGAAGCATAGCGTACCTAAATCACCTAATACCGGCTCTCGTGTTCAAGCATTGTAATCGATGTATACGTGCACTTGATATTTAGGTGATAGAGTTCAATTAGACGATGTATACCTTCGAATAATTGTCCACCATCCATCACCTCTACTGCTGTATTCCATTTTGGTGGTCGAATCGCAAAATAAAGGCATCGATTTTCTGCTTCAGTGCATCCACCCTCCATTTCTCTGTTTCCAAGTGACTAATGCTAATGATCTCCACCTCTTACACGTGTATTCTACATGGGAAAATGATCTCTAATCATCTGCTAACAGATGAATTGAAGATTTGGAAAATTACAGGCATAGAATTTGACGCATTCGGTCCAGGAATGGGAAAACGCTATGGTACTCAGGAAGTGTACCCATACAGAAGGGCTATTGACAGAGTAGTAATTTTTGTTTCCATGATATTCGTCTCAGGAAGGAAACATAACCATATAGAATATCTATTGACAAAGTAAGAAACAACCCTTCATGTTCTCTAGGGTTTTTAATTGTATGTTTCAGATGCCCTTGTTAGGTGGTTCAAGTACCTCAATTCTTACCAGCTTAAATATTATCATATCAAGTACCGGATAGAAATTTGAAGAAGCGGAAAAGTCTCTAATACTGGCTTAACTATTATCATATCATAAAGTTGGCAAAGAATAAGCAGAGCTTCTGGTAAAATTCCATGAAGATCTGATGCGAACAACCAATAAAAGAAACGCCCCAAAAAACAAATTCCGGAAAAATTGAAAGACATCGTTTAAAGTACAATTCAATGCATGTACTCACCTGAAGATACATCTAAGGATTATGTCATCGGCCTCAGAAACATTGCGTTACACTGCCTGAGAGAAAGAGGGCGCACGCGTGCGGGCGAGCAGAATTGTGGGATTACCTGTGGCTAAACCATTAAACCATTACGGAGAAACCAATTAGATAAACAGACATAAACTAAAGGGAGCAGAATCTGAGATATATATCTACCGAGGATCGGTAAAGCACCCCTATATGTTTAAGTCCCCAAAGGCTCAAACCCTAGTACATAATTATGCATAGCCAGTTTATGTAACTCCACGTCCTCATTGATTCCATATTTCAGAACAGAGTTCCAAATCCTTATCAGAGACTTTACACAAAAGACAGAAATTACAGAGACATTACACAAAATACTCTCCTCTCCCTCTCAGTTATCAGAGACTTTACACAAAATACAGACAAGACAACTCTGGGCACACATACAACACTCAGCATAAAACAGAACAAGCAGATAGGACAATTACAACAGACAACAATCAGCACATCTACGACTTCTGAAACCACGCTGCTCAGAATCCAACCTTCATTGCAGTGCCCAAAAAATTAACAGAAATGAATGAGATTGCTTCTGAGAGAAGTGTGAATGTACCTGAAATTGAAGCTCCACAATTAATGAGAGAAAGCGTTGATCTCAGCTGCGTCCTCGATTACCTTGAAGCTCGTTTGTCTCCATTCCAGTCCAGCCAGCCGAAATCCATTTCGGCTATCACATACAGAACCAGAGCATTGATCTCAGCTGCATCCTCATATTTCGTCTATCACATACTGAACCAAAATCAGGCATGAAACCACACTCAGATTGAGACACCCGGCCACGGACAGACACATATTCCACTTTCATACAAATGCACCAGAAAGGAGGTAAATGTTGAAATTGTGAGAGTTGAGATTTATATATCCTTCTTTCCAACGGATAGATGATTTTCCTCCTTTGCTCCTCTTTCCACAATGAAGAAAATTTGTTCTCTCTTCAACGAATTAGGACTCTGTCTACCTAGAAGTATAAACCCAAACAGTACCTGAGTCAGCTGGTAAATCCAAAAAGTTACTCATGCTTTTTTTCAGTTGCGATTCATGATTTTTTTCAAATGTGATTCATTCTTTTTCTTTCTAATTTCATTCATGCCTTTTTCCAAAGATTTTGCCTTCACGCCGGAACTAATGCCGTAATTCATGCTTTCTGCTCAAAACACTGGGAGAACCCAAGTGCCGTGGGATATGATCCGGTGACGAGGAACTTGAAGATGCCTGAAGGGATTCTTCATCATTGGCTATAAGTTTAAACATTCAACATTGCTATGGGGAATATGGTAAAACGTTAAGCAACTTTGGTTCTTGTAAAGATTGTGAAGAGATATGTAGATATGCTTATCACGCGTTAATACATAAATTGAGGTTTTCCACCTGTGTTTTAAAGCTAAAAGCACTGTTGTATTATTCGATTGGTGTAAAAATTATAATTCAATTACAAGTCTTTTTTCAATTTTCTGTTTGCTTTTTTCCAGTTCTCCGTTTGCAGATCCAACCAGGAATCCCTCCAATGTCAAAGGAATCCTCAGTTCTCAATTCTTTGTTTGCAGATCCAACTTCCAGACGCTTTCTTCCTTATCGAACTCTTGTTCGATGAGCTGGTGCACACATACATCCATTAAGTTCCATCTTCTGCGATGTTCCTTCCATCTCCATCTTCTGTGATGTTCCTTCCATTTCACATGTCACGCTTCATCGTTTAAATCTGCACACCAAAACGCAATAAAAATTAATGAGTTCAATTAAAATAAAATAAAACGTAAATAATAATGTTTTTAATCATAATATGGTGTGATTGCATCTGCACGAAATTATGAAAGTGCAAACTCAGAACATATCCACATGACTTGGCCATTTTACAAAACTGGAAATGCTTTTCCCCAACGGTATTGTGTTTGGAGCAACGATCTTCAATCAACCTCTAAAGGTCTCACTCTTCCAACGATCACGTTCCTCCAATTTCTCATTATGTTGAATTGGATTTTGGGTGTGGGCGTTCTTTTGAGGGTAAAAATTTTGGTAAAAAACATTTGGATGCTTTATTATTAAACGATAATTTGGATTCCATGTTGTGGAGAAATAAATATTTGTAAGTCTCATCTCTTTCAATTAGGTCAAAACATTGATTTTAGATATTATCAAGGTTGTTTAAGATGAAAGGGTTGGATTGGACCAATCATGACAATGGAATCATTGCTATGAAAAAGATTGATCATGTGAAATCTCATGAAATGATGACTACTTTTGTGGAGATATAGATGCAAGAGGAGTTGAAGGTTATAGGAAGAGAAAATCAAGGATAATTCATGACAATAGTGGGCTTTAATATTTACATCTCCATTATTGACTCTCTTCATTTTATATTTTTAATATCCATAAATATTGCTTTGTTGCTTGGTTCAAAAGATTTTTATCCATATGAGTAGGAGAAGTATTATGCAAAAACTTGATTCAAGAATAACTTGAATTATATAGTATTTCAACATAGCATTATTGTTGTGGAACCCTTAGTATAATGTGTGGGACATAATTTTAAGGCTTGAATTAAAACATTTGAGAAAGAAAAAAAAGGTTTATTTTAACCATTAATATATGGAACATGGACAAAACATTTTATTTATTCATTTTCACAATATTAATTGTAATATTAAAAAAAATTGAAGCACACATTACCGTAATTGCATATCTTTATCATTCAAGTAAAACATGCTAAGGTGATAGTAGATTTTATATATTTTATACCCATAAACAAAATTATATAGAATTATGATCCTTACTATTTGGGTTGTTCCAAGCAACACCATCTAATGCTTAATATTTATTTTAAAATTTGCCAAGAGTCATATTAGCAAATATTATTACATACATAGTTGATACTTGATATGACTAATTTATATAGATTACAAATAATTTCAAACTTTTACTTTGTAAAAGTTGAAGAATTCTTAACTAGATGATGTTTGACTTGGTATATATTTGGTGGTTAATTGCTTTAGAAAAAACATATAAGCCATGACCATTTTTTCCTTTATTGACATACCTTAGAATTGTTATTTGAATTTTTGTTATGTTGTCTCAAATAGTTAAGGCTTTACATTGATGCATAAATGACAAAGTGTTTTTTTGGCATGCATTGGAATTTGTTATTTTGAATTTTTGTTATGTTGTCTTAAATAGTTAGGGTATTACATTCATGTATAAATAAAAAAATGCTCTTTTGTTTTTTCTTGACCAAAGTTGCAAATTTTTTTCTATTTATCATTTCACCATTCAAATTGACATTGAGGTGGTAAGTCTATCCAGTAATTTGTCATAAGAACTACTTTTTCTTTTGAGGTATGGAAACCTTAGATATTCCACAAGCCATGACAATGTTTAGATATCCTTTTGTGTTGTCTCCACAATTGTTTCTTATCACCTTTAGATTCATCATTTCCTTTCTTCTTTTAGGTTCATTTTGTTTTATAGTGCTCATTTATGCTTTTCCTTAGAAATCTACCATTCTTTTCAAAACAATAATAACATCCATTTTTTATATGAAAATAGAATAAATAGTTGCATATTTATCATCCCCACTATGATTGGTAATAAATACATGGCCTAAAAAAAAATAAGAAATAAAAATATCTTAGTATGCCTTACGCAATCTCAATTTCTTGAAAAATCAATGTCATTGGTTTGCTGAAAATATATTTTTAGAGTTGTTTGATAGTTTTCCTTTATTGTTTGCATTATTGCTTTCCTCGATAAAGTCCAAATTCCTTGATCCAAATGTGGAGATTTCTTCATTGGGTGTGATGCCCCATTTTACTTTTGCTTCTTAACTTGAATTCATCTCCTTTGATGTACATCCCTAGAAGGAATATTGTGTGGGGGAGCTACCACAACATGCTCTAAGCTAGTGAATTCCTTTGCAAATTTATTTTTGTTGCCATGGGTTTCTATTTCTTCTTCAATTTTCTCATCTGTAAAGAGTTCTTCCACTTCAAGTGTTAGTGATCAACACCCTTCCACTAGGTGGAATTTATGTTCCACTTTCCTACCTTTCTTCTAGAAGTATTCTTCAAAGACTTTTCAGCGTCCCTTCCTTGTATTGGGTATGAAGCCACCATACTCAAATCATCCTCTACATATCAAGACTACTTATTGACTATTTATATTGTCTGGTATGCCTTTAGTCAAATCAACCTTTGCAAACAACCTAGCATTGGGTGTGATATATCTATTGTTGGTTAATGGGAAGAAAAAATGAAACTTCCTCAGTGTACTTTGAATCTTCATAATGGAACTCCAATTTTTCCTCCATATCGTGGAATCCAAGGTTTGTTGGTCACAATTTCCCTTTTAATAACTAGAAGTCTACATCTTTTCCTATTAATAATTCATTTCCTAAAATGTCCCTGAACAACTATTTCTAGATTATTCAGTTGATATTTGTGATTAGTAATTCATATTTGATTAATTTTATGAATAATATTAAACCATAAGGTTCTATGTTCAAAGTTTCCCTCTCTAATTATATGTTTTATGTCCACTCTAGGAGATGCTTACATAAAATATATAACTAGGACTTCTTTCAGTGTCTTATGTTTCAATAAATCTTGCTATAAAGTTTCCTGTGGGTGTGTGGGTGTTGGGTTGGTTGAATCACAACCCAAAAAACAAAATTTAGATGTGATTTTGTCTATTTCATGGAGGATATTGTGTTTGTTTGAAGAGAGTGTAGGGAATTCATATTCAACGTTAAATTTAGTATGAATATTGGATTAGATTCTTTTTATGTGTAGCGATTAACCATGTTCAATTTATGTTCATGAATCCATTTATTGGTTCTAATGGTCTACAAGTGCACACATACAATTATCTTAGATAACCCATTTGCAACTTTGCTTCAAAGACCCATTTTTAAATTCTATGAGGGAATTGATTTCTAATATTGTGAGGGTCTAGTTTTATTTAGCCTCTTTGGTTGTTGCAAGATATTGTGCACTCTATATTTGGTGATGGATTTTAACTGGTTTCTAATAACTATCTTTTATGTTAATAACATTTCTCTCCATAGGAAAACCCATTTTCAAATTCTAATGTTTTTAAGTGTCGCTTAGATGTCTATAATGTTTTGGGAAGGAAAGTACATATTATTAATAAAATTAGATATCTTCCCATAATACCCATTTTCATTTTCTATTGCTTTTAAAATTTTGCTTGGATACATTGCTATTTAAAGAAGAGAAATTTTGTTCAATTTAATCTTCATGTTTCCATCTTCTAATTGATTTTTCAAAAATAACTCGGTAGCATTGCAATATCCATGTTTATGTTTGATAAACCATTTCCAAATTGAAATGCATTTTAGTTTTTGCATTAACCCACATATAATTCTTTGACATTGAAGGCACATGATTCACAAAGGGAAATTCCTACTTGTAGAAAATTAAGTGTCCCAAGTATTCACATTTGAAAAGGTATGGAGTTCTATGAAGGAGGGAAATATGCTTAATGATCCAAATTCTACAAGCCTATTGACTTATTGATTAGTTTCATTAACTTATGTCATTTTGGGCACCTAATTTTTTTCCTTTGTAGGGATAGTTTCTTATGGCCAGGGGGACTAACTCATTAGAGCCAATTTGGGGTCTAAAATGGGCCTCCTAAGGAAAATAGTAAGAAAAGCCACATCCCACTACAAATAGGAGCATTCTATTTACTCTAGGTTTTGGACTTTACAGTAGGTTTTGGTCGAAATCTAGTAATTGTTTTTTGGTAAAATCTAAATTTGGAAGTGTTTAAATTGTGTTTTTGAATTCATAAATAGATTCACCACCCTCGAATAGCCTCATGGAACCAAAATTATGTAATTTCCATAGTTAATATATGTGATTCTAAGATTTTTTAAAGATTTGGACAATTTGAACAAAATAAAATGGAAAACATGATCGGAAAAGGTTGAAAACATAAAATATTTAGACTACACCTTATAAATATGTCATGTCACACTAAGTCTAGTGAAAGACAAGTTATATTGTCTCATTAATGGTAATTGACAAGTATGTTGGGTTAGTGTAGAGTTAAGAGATGAAGGTTAAAAATATTAATGAAATGTTCAGATTCTTGTGCACACAATAAATGGCATAGTGGTAATTTTTTTAAGTTATATTATAATTTATTTAAATTTTTTATATTTATGTATTTAAATTATAATGTAAAATAAAATTACAATAATATTAAGTATAAAAAATCACTATTGGGAGTGTGCACGAAGTTGAGGGACCTTTTAGATGCAATTGGTAAATGCGAAACGCGCTAGAATTGTGTAAATAAGCAACGCTCGCGCGTTATGTAAAACTAGGTATGGAGGGCTCCAAACCTACCATGTCATTTAACATGTAGGATAGGATCACAAAACGCTCGAGCGTTATGGTGATCGAGTGTTATGGTGATCTATGGTTAATATAACAAAAAAAATAAACAGTGCTGCAATATTTTTTTTGTTATATTAACCATGGCACTGTTTATTTTTTTGTTATATTAACCATAACGCTCGAGCGTTATGGTTAATATAACAAAAAAATAAACAGTGCCATGGTTAATATAACAAAAAAAATATTGCGGCACTGTTTATTTTTTTTGTTATATTAACCATAGATCACCATAATGCTCGAGCGTTTTTGTGATCACCATAACGCTCGAGCATTATGGTTAATATAACAAAAAAAATAAACAGTGCCATGGTTAATGTAACAAAAAAATACCGCAGCACTGTTTTTTTTTTTTGTTATATTAACAATAGATCACCATAACGCTTGAGCGTTATGGTTAATATAACAAAAAAAATACTGTGGCACTGTTTATTTTTTTTGTTATATTAACCATAACGCTCGAGCGCTATGGTGATCACAATAACGCTTGAGCATTATGGTTAATATAACAAAAAAAAATATAGTGTTGTGGGCCATGACCTTGTTTTACCCATTGTGCTACCCAAACGCGAACGCTCGAGCGATCTCGCCTTCCCAAAACACATTAGAGAACCTCAACCAAGGAGATTTGGAGGCTCAACAATCCCAAATTCATCTTGCAAGAATGATTAGAAAGGTAAGCATCTAAATCGTTGCCTCATCTCATCATTAAGTTTATAAATTGTTATGTTGCCCTAATCTAAAAATATTTGTAAATGAAATGCCAAAACTTAAAATTTTAAAATTTTAATGAATTTTACATACACCCCGTTAGACACAATGGCTCACTGATCACATCAATCATCATTGTCACCTAAAAATATTTGTAAATGAAATGCCAAAACTTAAAATTTTAAAATTTTAATGAATTTTACATCCACCCTGTTAGACACAATGGCTCGCTGATCACATCAATCATCATTGTCACCCAACATATTTGTCTATAACATGATTATGATTATCATTAATTTTCATAACCCAAGCAAGCATTATGTCCCTATTTCATGCTACCCTAAGATCAACATTTTGTTCATCGTATGTAGCCCCAATAATCATGAATTCATTATGTCCATACATATCATCAGCATCTTAGTTTGTACACCAGTAGCACATCAGCATACTGTAGCCCCAATTAATCCAAAGATAAAGGTTAAACTCTAATTTCTACTGTTGCTCCATAAACACCTCATAAATTATAAATATATACATGTATATATTTATTTAGACTTTCTTTTTCACACCTAAACGTGATCTTCATACCCACATCATCACCATTTTCTTTTGATTCATGCCTACACTAGCCTGTAACTCATGCCCGCAAGGGCCATATTTATGCCTTTGAACATGCCTACAGCTAGACCTTCTTCAATTGCCTGCATGGGGGTCTTTTCCATGCCTCCAGGATGCCCACAGCTTCCACAAACATGCCCAAATATGCACCTTCAAGATACCCGCATGTCACCTTGTCCACATGCCCACATTTCCATCAGCTTCATTTCTGGAGGCCCGTAGATGCCATAAGGGATGCCCGCAATCTTCTTGCCAAGTGTCAACTTCAAGCTTCTTTGTTCACTTCATGTTTCTTTGTTCATGTATGTAACACCCTGTTTTGACATTACTACCTGAACTACTATTATATGTTGTATTTGCTTGACTGTGAGACCTCGTCGGTTTGACGACACTGTGGACATATGGTTCTATTATTTTTCCAATATATATATGTGTGTGTGTGATGATAGTATTATGATCGGCAGTCATGTTTAGATATGTATCATGTGTTAATTATGTCAAATATATGGAAATTGCTGAATGATGGGTACGTGGATACCGTTACAGTTATATGTTGAAATAATGAATGTTATGCTAGGTACATGGCGAATGAATGAGTTTATTGTTGTTATATTATGATGAAATATATGTGTACATATCGAGGATTTATGCACGATATTCTATATTGTATGTCGAGGACTGACTTACAGGTTGAAACGGCTAAGAAATAGCTAGATCCTATGAGGTGGGAGGGCCTCGGGGACATGGACTTCGAAAGATAAAATGGTATGCGAGTGATGCATTATTTACTTTCGTGTGGTTATTATGTTGTTTATTATGATGTATGTTATGACATGGGTGGGGTAGGGTTTCAGGAAACTCAACCGCCCAGATTGGTTATATGATGACAGACCGAGTACAAGTGCAACGCTGTTGTTATGTCGAGTAGACATAGTCCCTTGTTCCATTAGGGGGGTGGAGGCTTTACTCACCATTTATCCCCGAAACCCAGAGTCATGGGAGGGCTGTGCTATGGCACGCTCCCCAAGTTGTGTGATGATGACTGGTGGTTTCCTGTTGGGGAATCTTGGTCGAGGTAGTCGACACTTCCACTTATGGGTTCTAGCTAGAACCGGTCATGACTTGACAATCCAGGGTAGTCCAGCAGAGGACAGGATAGGATGTGGAAGTTAGTGATGATGTAGGTAGATAGGTGTAGCGTGAAGTAGGGGTGAAAACAAGATCTAACTGTAGGTGTGTAAAACCCTTGGTTAGTATGTGTCGTAAATCAGTGATGTATGAATTGTCGTAACTTGGATTTTGGTTAATGGATTTGTACCTTGCAAACTACGTTTAGAACTTGTGTCAGTAAACAACAAGCTTCATGATTATGATTGATATGTGTGAATTATTACTGTTAGTGTACTTACGCGAGGTATCTAAGCAGTAGTTACGCTTACATAACTCGCCTACATATTTATGAATTTTATGATATCTTGTTGAATAATAATGTTAATTATTGTTGATTAATGTTAAAAATGTCGATTAAGGATAATAATGATGATTAATGTTAATAATGTATATTAACAATTAATTATTGTGGATTAAGGTTAATAAAGTCGATTAGGGTTAATAATGTTGATTAATGATTAATTATTGCCCATTAATAATTAATTATTGTTGATTAATAAACAAAGCTAAGGTTAACCTAGGTAGTGACTAATGCAAGTGATTAGAATGCTGGATTGATTGTTAATTAGTTTAATTACAACTAAGGTGTAATTAAAATGGAACCAGGTAAAGTCGATTAAATCTTAGTTAATTTTATTTAAGTAATATAATTACACATTGATAATGTTATGATTTACATTGATAGGATTATTGTTCATAATTGATAAATTGAATTACTGAATTTATAATTAGAGGGAATTCACATATTATAAATATTAGAAACCATTAATTAAATGATTAGGTAATAGTAATTAATCAATTGACAATTACTGTTAATTAAATTAAATTGGTGAAGCGTGTAAGTTTAAAACTCTTATGGTTGGTGGGTGAACCAACCCCAACCCCAAACTTTATTATAAAAATGATATAACATTGATTGTTAATAAAATTATTAAACTTTGAATGAGAAACGAATGGTAAAAAATGATTGTTGTAAGTGGTGTCAGTAAACCTCATAAAGAGAGGTGAATATTAAATTATGAATATTTCATTGGAATGGTTCGAGGGAGCTGACCGAGTAGTAATGAGGGGGTTCGGACTCCATTAATGGGAGGAAAAGGCATTAATGGAGGGGAAGAAGAGTCGAAAAACTTAGGATAAAGGGAGAAGTGAAGGGAAGAAAGGGGGATCTTTGGACCTTAGGATTTTGGGGAGAAGTTTTGGAGAGCAGAAATTGGGAGAGCAGAGCTGCAAAGGAGGGATTCTTACTGGAGATTGTTTTTCGGAAGGGATAGAACAGCTTGGGATTGTACTCGGTTTGGGCTCGGGGGTCCAAAGGGGTACCTTTGGAGCTGGGTGGTTGGCGAGACCTCGCCAGTTGGCAGGGTGGCAAGACTCTTTTGGGCTGGTTGAGTTTCAGAACTTTGGGGAAGGCTTTTGGCTGCAGGGAAAAGCAAAGAGAAACACCAAACGGGGACAGCAACAGGGGTGGATCTACTAGCTATCTACAAGTATTTTCTAGCAGGTATGTTTATCGTTTCTACCTTGGCAAATTCTGTTTTAATTTAATTTTAAAAGTTTATATGCTGTTATTATATCTGCTACCTGCATAAACAAACAATAAATTGTTAGAAGTAGGTAAAATAGAATTATAAATGTTCAAATCTGAAAATGCAAAATGCCATATTTTCACAGCCAAAAAATAGAATGAAAACACAGAAAATAGAAACTAGAAACAATGTAAAACCTAGTAAACATGGTTTTCATATTATAAACTCTGGAATTTAGGAACGGGGTCCTACATATGGTATCAGAGCCATGGTTCCAAATCTGGAACCAGAGGGCTCACTACTCTTAAAATAAGAGTAGAGTAAAAAAAAAGAAATTTACTGAGAAGAAAAAAAAAAAGGGGGACTTTCGTGCAAGTATTTACTTCTTGCAGAGGCTTAAGACCTGCATGAAACAAGAGGGGAGTTAACATTTAAAAAAAAAAGAGGTTATTGGAATTATGTGTAAATAATATACATATTATCTAAACAGAATTTTAATAACCTAAAATATATATATATTTAGAACATATATATGAAATATTATTAAAATAAAAAAAGAGGAAATTTACATTTACATTCGAAAGCTAACCTAGATTTGCAAAGGGGTTTTATAACAAGGAAACATAAATACAGCATGTAGAAACCTTGTGCAATTGACAAATGCACACTATATGCAATACATGGAATGCACAAAAATAAACCATGACAAAATTATTTTTGTATATTCATATATTTTCATGACTTTTATATTACAATTTATGGTTCCTATATTTGTTTTTTTTTATGTTAAAACGCTGAAAAAGTTTATAAAATAAAAACCAATATATATATATATGATTTATATACATATCATATATATCTAGTAAAAAAAAAAATTCATTTAAATTAAATTTTGTTTGAAATTAGATTTAAATTTAAAAAAAAAAACCGAAAAAGAATGACATATAAATATAGATAGAGATATATATATTAAATATATAAAAAAAAAATAGAAAATTCGGAAACAATATAAAGTATATAAATATATATATATATATATATATAACCTATAACACAAAATATATATATATAACATACATATAGGTTATGCAAACGAGAAATATATATATATATATATATATATAACTATATTGATTTTTTTTTTCGTTATGGAAATTTTAAAAAAATATATATTATATCGATTTTTTTTTCTTTATGGAAATTTAAAAAATATATATATATAAAAATAATAATAATAAAAATTTGCATGCCCGGGCAGCTTGTGCTATGGCCTGAGTGGCCCATCCTGCAGCCCACAGGGCATGTGGCTAGGGCACGGCTCGGCCAGCAGCAAGCTGCGGCCAAGGCGGCCCGACCTGCGGCCCACAGGGCGCGCGGCCAAGGCACGGCCTGGCCAGTAGCAAGGTGCGGCCTGGGTGGCACGGCCTGCAGCCCAGAGGGTGTGCGGCCAAGGCACGGCCCAGCCGGCAGCAAGCTGCGGCCTGGGCGGCCCGACCTGCAGCCCAAAGGGCGCGTGGCTAGGGCACGGCCCGGCCAGCAGCACTGCTGTGGCCTGAGCGGCCCGGCTAGCAGCCTGGGTGGCTCGTGGCCCGGCCAGGGGCGGCCCAGTGGGCCTACGGCCAGGGAAAAACAAAAAACTATATAGTTTTAAAAAAGAAAAAATTTACATTGTAGAAAAAAAAAACGTACAAAAATTTAATCACCGCGGCCATGGCAGCCTGGCTTGCAGCTCGAGAGGTCACGTCTTGGATGCGGCCTGGGCAAGCAATAGACCTTCAAAGCCCTTAAAAAAAACACACAAAAAAACAGCAGAACTTGGAAAGCTTAAGAAATAAGAAAGGAGAGAGCCACCGAATTGTGGGAGCTGGTAGAGAGCTACCGATTGTGCTACGAGGGAGAAAGAGAGCCTATGGCTCAACTCATGGCAAATATATGCAGTAAAACTGAAATAAAACAGAAGGATAGATATACCTTAAACCATAGATGTAGTGGCGGAGCTTGCTCACCATGGCGGAGACCTGAGCCGGCTGGTGGTGGTGGAGTTGCAGAGCTCACTGGCCGTTGTGCTCTAAAAAAAAATCGAATGAGGAAATGAGCTGCTGGGGGAGGCTTGACGGTTTTATAAAAAAATTTAATATTATTTTATTTGATGGCATGCCAGCCGCGTGGCCACATGCAACACTGAGTCGTAGGGTTAGATTAAGTCATTTTTTTAACTATTTATTATTTTATAATTATTGTTTTTATTTATTGTTAATTTTGTTATAATTAAAATTTGTTATAATGTTGTTATAACAAATAAGAAATATATATATATATATATATATATATATATATAATTTTGTTAACTTTTATACTAAAAAAAAAAAAAAAATTAGTTAATTAATGTCATATAACTAAGTGATAAATTAAATTTCTATATATATATATATATATATATATTAAATAATGATACTAATTAATTAGTTTTAATTAAGGTTAGTATTTATTAATTAGGGTTAGCATATCAATTGATTAGTGTTAACCTAATTAGTTATTTTATAAAAGTTGGGGGGGGGGGCTAAATTAACACTAATTAGCTTAGCCTCTCCTTGCGAATACTCCTTGCCGAAACTTCGACGTATAGTCGAAGGGGCACGACGGTCCTGGAATCTCAAAAATAGGACACCACGGAGACCAGCATGACGAGCTGATCACCAAGACACCGATTATACTCCATGACAAAGTGTTTGATAAATGCAGCTCTAGACCAAAAAAAAAAACTTAGGGTAATAATGGTATTATTAAATTATAAATTATTAAGGAAAAACAAGACAATAAACCTTAATTTAATATCTGGAAGAGTTGTTGGTGACGTAATGAGGATTGTGTGGAATCCAATACCTAAACCTACGTAGAACTATTGCAGTATGTCTAGTACCCGGGTGGCCTCAAGATGGCCTGATCGAAACGTCCTGAACTATAGCTCTTAGAATAAAATGCTCATAAATAAGTCATGATGCACTGTTGAATTAATTGTTGAGTTTGATGTTAAATTAGTCATGATGTCGTCATATGCTAATTATCTTATTATTCCATGTTATAGGGATAAACATGGTAAGAACGCGAGCAGGTCGGGGGCGGGGTCAGGCTACGGCATTACCTGAGCCGAATGTGCCGGCACCATCGCCAGAGACCATCCTTATACTGCGCTCGCTGGAAGCTATAAACGAAACACTCAGGGGACTAGCACATAGAGGAAGTGCTACCTCGGAGGTAGAGGTGGATGCCCCTCCACTAAGGGAGGAATTTCCTGTGGTAGAAGTGAATACAGTACCAAGAACTCCGCATCAGGATATCAAAAGGGAGCTTCAGAAGATAAGGCTTCCAGAATTTTTGGGGGGTCAATCAAGGATACGAGCAGAGTCGTGGTTGGAAGAGATGACCAGGTGCTTGACCTTGCAGGATTACACCTCCACGTCCAAGTCCAAACTGGCCATATTTCAACTAAAGGGGGCCGCTTTGAACTAGTGGGGAAACCAAGAAAGGCAGCTACACCTTACACCAGACACGGTTCCATGGGAACTATTTGTGGGAAAATTCAAAGGGAAGTACCTACCCGCATCCTACCAGGAAGAACAAGTAGGGGCTCTTCATGCCTTGGTACAAAGGCATCTATTTGTGGAGGAGTATGAAGAGAGGTTCATGGATTTAGTGAAGTATGTCCCTTACTTGGACAATGACGAACACCAGGTTGAGTGCTTCGTGTATGGGCTCAATACCAGGATCAGGGCTCAGGTACGGATGTGGAAACCAACTTCAGTCGCTGAAGCAGTATATTGTGCTCGTTACACTGAGGAGATGTTGGGTGCAAAGCCCATCAGGTCATTCAACTCTCAGCAGTCAGGGTTTGTGGGGAAGGCCCCTCGAAGCTACCCTCGAGGAGAATATGCGAGGCCACCTCCCTACGGGAACAGGAGCACACCAAGAGTCGCAGCGGTAGACAGATCAGTGGCAACTAGGGCGGTGCCCCAGTCAACCATAGGAACTCACCAGGGTGTGAGGAATTTCAGAGGATCAACCAGTAGAGGAAGGGGTCCTAGGGGGAGGAACCCCTCTCAGAGGTCTGAACAGGTTATCTCGCCCACTCCATTATAGGTTGCTTGTTGGGGATGTGGAGGTCCACATTACTAGCGTGACTGTCCCGAATTATGATCCAGTACAGTGCATCGAGAAGGAAAAGCTCCAATGGGGAGTGGGGGTAGTAGGCATTAGATCTCGGCTGCAATAAACAACCATCAGGAAGAGCACCAATCCACTATGGTGGAATCATTAGGTACGGTCAATAATGTCAATCTTAGAATATTGTTTGATCTTGGTGCTACAGATAGTTTCATTTCTCCATATGCATTAGAAAAATGTGGGTTGGCAGCCTATGAGCATGACGATTTCAGCTTAGTCAAAATGGCTTTAGGGGTACAGCAAGCAGTAGGACCTAGTGTCGATAAGTGTGTAGTGGATCTCAGGGTGTGTGTTACATAAGTCAAAGTGTACGTCACCACCCTCGGAACTTATGATCTCATCATAGGTATGAATTGGCTTGAGGAACATCGAGCTTTCTTGGCCTGTTATGGAAAGAAAGTTCTTTGCATTAATGACAACGGAGAGGCCATCAAGATCCAGGGTATCAAACGGAAGGTGTCCCTACGGTTCATATCAACGATGAACGTAAAGTGATGTATGCGACAGGGATGTTAGTTGTACATTGTTGAAGCGGTAAACAGTGAGAAGGGACCCTCCTTTGATGACTATCCAATGTTAGCCGAGTTCAGTGATGTATTCCCAAAGGAATTGCCTAGGTTACCTCCTAAGAGGGAACTTAATTTTACCATTGAGGTAAAACCCGGTTCAGAGCCAACCTCGAAGACACCTTACAAGATGACGGCCCCAGAACTTTGTGAGTTGCAAATGCAATTGAAGGAACTGCTAGATCTAGGGTTCATCAGACCAAGTATTTCACCGTGGGGTGCGCCAATAATCTTTGTGAAGAAGAAGGATGGTTCCTTGTGTCTTTGCATAGATTACCGAGATTTGAATAGAGCCACTGTGAAGAATAGGTACCCGATACCTCGAATTGATGACCTCTTTGATCAAATGAAGGGGGCGACAGTCTTCTCAAAGATCGACTTACGATCAGGTTACCACCAGCTACGGATTAAGGAAGGTGATATACCTAAGATTGATTTTCGAACAAGGTTTGGGCACTATGAGTTTGTGATGGTACCCTTCGGTTTGACCAATGCCCCAGCAGTATTCATGAGTCTCATGAATAGTGTGTTTTGAAAATACTTAGATAAGTTTGTGCAATTTTTCTTGGACGACATCCTCATCTACTCCAAGAATGAACAAGAGCATGAGGAACACTTGCGAATAGTGTTGTCATGCTTAAGGGAGCATCAGTTGTATGGTAAGTTGTCCAAATGTTCGTTCTATCAAAAGGAGATCCATTACCTAGGGCATATAATTTTCGGTGAGGGAATTTCTGTGGACCCTGAAAAGGTGAAGGCCATAATGGATTGGACCGTGCCAAAGAATGCGCATGAAGTAAGGAGCTTCATGGGGTTAGCCGGGTATGATAGAAGTTTTGTTGAGGGTTTCTCAAAAATCGCAAAACCCATAACTACCCTACAGCGTAAGGGCACTAGGTACGAATGGACAGATGAATGTGATGCCGCATTCGCTGAGCTGAAAAGACTATTGACGAGTGCACCAATTCTACAGGTTCCAGATATGGAGAAGGAATTCACAGTTTGCACCGATGCTTCAAGGCAAGCTTTGGGTGCAGTGTTGATGCTGGAAGGTGGGGTAATAGCTTATGCGTCGAGAAAGCTAAAAACACATGAAGAGAATTACCCTACTCATGACCTAGAGTTAGCTGCAGTGATGTTAGCTTTGAAGCTTTGGAGACATTACCTTGTTGGATGAATCTTTGAACTCAAGTCTGATCACCAAAGCTTAAGGTATATCTTCACTCAGAGAGACCTAAATGCTAGGCAAAGGCGATGGAGTGAATTCATGAGCGAGTATGATTTTGGGATTTCCTACATCAAGGGGAAGGAGAATGTGGTAGCGGATGCCTTAAGCAGAACTTTTCTCTCTTATACCTTTGAGGGTAGATTTGAGGGAAATAATTTTAGGGCAGCTACTCGGGGATAGTTGGTACCTAAAGGTCACAGCGGCACTTCAGAATGGGAAACCGGTGGGACCAAAGTTTGAAGGCTATGAGTTGGAAGCCGATGGTTTGTTACGGTATCAAGGGAGGATGTATATTCCTGAGGAGGGAGATATTAGAGAGACTATCCTTAAGGAAGCCCACAAAGCAATGTATTGTGCACACCCGGGTGTAAAGAAGATGTATGCAGACATGAAGCAACTCTTCTTTTGGGCAGGGATGAAAAGTGACGTGATCAAATTTGTCGCTAGGTGCCTTGAGTGTCAGCAGGTAAAAGCTGATCATCACCACCCGGCAGAACTGTTATAGCCGCATGACATTCCTATGTCGAAGTGGGAGGTTATCTCCATGGACTTCGTGGTGGGATTGCCTCTTACCTCTCATAGGCATGATGCCATTATGGTCATCATTGACAAACTGACCAAAACTACTCACTTCATTCCAGTTAAGGAGACCTATGATGTCACGGATGTAACACGTGTGTTCATAAATGAAGTTTTTCATCTCCATGGGTTTTCCAAGAAGATTATATCGGATAGAGATTCCAGGTTTACATCCAAGTTTTGGACGAGTTTGCAGTCAGCGTTGGGTACTCAGTTGAACCTAAGCACTGCTTATCATCCAGAGACAGATGGGAAAACAGAAAGAGTGAATCAGATGATGGAGGACGTGCTTAGAATGTATGTCATGGATCAACAAACTCATTGGGAAAAGCACCTACCTTTGGTAGAGTTTTCTTACAACAACAGTTACCATAGCTCAATTGGGATGCCTCCATATGAAGCTTTATATGGAAGGCCATGCAGGACACCATTGAGTTGGGAAAGGTTAGAGGATCAAGTAATTATAGGACCTGAGTTGATTCAGGAAATGGAAGAGCAGGTTGTTCAGATTAGACAACAGTTAAAGGAAGCACAGGATAGACAGAAGAGCTATGCCGATGCGCATAGGGTTGACCGAAGCTATAAGGTTGGTGATGCAGTGTTCGTCCGCATCAGGCCTAACAAAAGTACCATCAGGTTTGGGAAAGGGACAAAGCTGTCGCCACGATTTATAGGACCCTTTGAAATTTTAGAAAAGGTTGGACCCGTCGCGTATCGTCTTGCGCTGCCACCCCCATTTGCACAAAACTCATAATGTTTTTCATGTATCTATTTTACGACATTATGTAGCTGATGAGTCACATAAAATAAATTGGAAGGAACTGTAGGTTTCGGACGAGGGAACCATCAGGGTCGAACCATTACTTATATTGGACCACGGGGTTAAACAGTTGAGGCATCATTTGGTTGACCAAGTTAAGGTCCAGTGGGATCGATATAGCCCAGGTTTTGCTACCTGGGAGGACGCAGAGACTATGCATCGTGATTATCCCACATTATTTTGATCATAACTTTGGGACGATATATGGTTCTATTATTTTGCCGACACTGTGGACATATGGTTCTATTATTTTTCCGATATATATATGTGTGTGTGTGATGATAGTATTATGATCAGCAGTCATGTTTAGATATGTATCATGTGTTAATTATGTCAAATATATGGAAATTGTTGAATGATGGGTACGTGGATACCGTTACAGTTATATGTTGAAATAATGAATGTTATGCCAAGTACATGGCGAATGAATGAGTTTATTGTTGTTATGTTATGATGAAATATATGTGTACATATCGAGGATTTATGCACGATATTCTATATTGTATGTCGAGGACTGACTTACAGGTTGAAACGGCTAAGCGATAGCTAGATCCTACGAGGTGGGAGGGCCTCGGGGACATGGACTTCGAAAGATAAAATGGTATGTGAGTGATGCATTATTTACTTTCGTGTGGTTATTATGCTGTTTATTATGATGTATGTTATGACATGGGTGGGGTAGGGTTTCAGGAAACTCAACTGCCCAGATTGGTTATACGATGACAGACTGAGTACAAGTGCAACGTTGTTGTTATGTCGAGTAGATATAGTCCCTTGTTCCATTAGGGGGGTGGAGGCTTTACCCACCGTTTATCCCTGAAACCCAAAGTCATGGGAGGGTTGTGCTACAGCGCGCTCCCCAATGTGTGTGATGATGACTGGTGGTTTCCTGCTGGGGAAGCTTGGTCGAGGTAGTCGACACTTCCGCTTACGGGTTCTAGCTAGAACCGATCATGACATGACATTCCAGGGTAGTCCAGCATAGGACAGGATAGGATGTGGAAGTTAGTGATGATGTAGGTAGATAGGTGTAGCGTGTAGGGGTGAAAACAAGATCTAACTATAGGTGTGTAAAACCCTTGGTTAGTATGTGTCGTAAATCAGTGATGTATGAATTGTCATAGCTTGGATTTTGGTTAATGGATTTTGTACCTTGCAAACTATGTTTAGAACTTGTGTCAGTAAACAACAAGCTTCATGATTATGATTGATATGTGTGAATTATTACTGTTAGTGTACTTACGCGTGGTATGTAAGCAATAGCTACGCTTACATAACTCGCCTACATATTTATGAATTTTGTGAAATCTTGTTGAATAATAATGTTAATTATTGTTGATTAATGTTAAAAATGTTGATTAAGGATAATAATGATGATTAATGTTAATAATGTAGATTAACGATTAATTATTGTGGATTAAGGTTAATAAAGTCGATTAGGGTTAATAATGTTAATTAATGATTAATTATTGCCCATTAATAATTAATTATTGTTGATTAATAAACAAAGCTAAGGTTAACCTAGGCAGTGACTAATGCAAGTGATTAGAATGCTGGATTGATTGCTAATTAGTTTAATTACAACTAAGGTGTAATTAAAATGGAACCAGGTAAAGTCGATTAAATCTTAGTTAATTTTATTTAAGTAATATAATTACACATTGATAATGTTATGATTTACATTGATAGGATTATTGTTCATAATTGATAAATTGAATTAGTGAATTTATAATTAGAGGGAATTTACATATTATAAATATTAGAAACCATTAATTAAATGATTAGGTAATAGTAATTAATCAATTGACAATTACTGTTAATTAAATTAAATTGGTGAAGCGTGTAAGTTTAAAACTCTTATGGTTGGTGGGTGAACCAACCCCAACCCCAAACTTTATTATAAAAATTATATAACATTGATTATTAATAAAATTATTAAACTTTGAATGAGAAACGAATGGTAAAAAATGATTGTTGTAAGTGGTGTTGGTAAACCTCATAAAGAGAGGTGAATACTAAATTGTCTGAATATTAAATTATGAATATTTCATTGGAATGGTTCGAGGGAGTTGACTGAGTAGTAATGAGGGGGTTGGGACTCCATTAATGGGAGGATAAGGCATTAATGGAGGGGAATAAGAGTCGGCAAACTTAGGATAAAGGGAGAAGTGAAGGGAAGAAAGGGGGATCTTTGGACCTTAGGATTTGGGGGAGAAGTTTTGGAGAGCAGAAATTGGGAGAGCAGAGCTGCAAAGGAGGGATTCTTGCTGGAGATTGTTTTTCGGAAGGGATAGAACAGCTTGGGCTTGTACTCAGTTTGGGCTCGGGGGTCCAAAGGGGTACTTTTGGAGCTGGGTGGTCGGGGAGACCTCGCTAGTTGGCAAGGTGGAAAGACTCTTTTGGGTTGGTTGAGTTTCAGAACTTTGGGGAAGGCTTTTGGCTGCAGGGAAAAGCAAGGAGAAACACCAAACGGGGACAGCAACAGGGGTGGATCTACTAGCTATCTACAGGTATTTTCCAGCAGGTATGTTTATCGTTTCTACCTTGGCAAATTCTGTTTTAATTTAATTTTAAAAGTTTATATGCTGTTATTATATCTGCTACCTGCATAAACAAACAATAAACTGTTAGAAGTAGGTAAAACAGAATTATAAATGTTCAAATCTGAAAATGCAAAATGCTATATTTTCACAGCCATAAAATAGAATGAAAACACAAAAAATAGAAACTAGAAACAATGTAAAACCTAGTAAACATGGTTTTCATATTATAAACTATGGAATTTAGGAACAGGGTCCTACAATGTAACTTGTTATCTCCAATTCATCCTTGTCTAGGGTATTAGGACCAACTCCAAATGACCACAGTATGGGTCATTTGGCTCATTAGGTGTGCCAATTCCCATCACCTTGTCTTTTGTCTTGTGTTTTCCAAGTCCTTGTCAAGTCACCTTGTCTTTTGTCATGTCTTTTCCAAGTCCTTGTCAAGTCAGCTTGTTTGCTTGTCATCATGCCATTTACACCTTTGTCATTAATGTTGTCATCAATGACAATCCTATTCATAAGATAATTCTGTCAGCTGCAACTCACTCACCCCAACAACCATAGATTTAAAAATGATATTTCAGACTCTTCTTAAGTCTGCAGATTACATACATCATCAACTAGAAGCCCTTGTTTGTTTCCAAAGCACTTCATCATTCTCATCAAGAACTCATTATTCAATATAACTTCATTCTGTCCATCGGCAAATATCACCAATTAGATCACATCTTCATTATGTCATCATTATTCATGTCATATCAATCTACTTCCATATCTCCATTCATACACTTTACACTATCCATATGCACATCACAACATTATGCCCATATCATTAGTCATCTCTTCATCATTCTACCAGCATGTCTTCATTTTTTCCATCAATAGGCTACCTCAGTTTAACTAATAAAAATACATATCTTTGCCACATCATCATGGTCTTTATGACTGCATGGTCTCCACCCTTATGCCCTCAATGACCCATAGTGTATGCCTACAATGGTCATATGAAATGATATTTATGTTTGTAATGTATGCTTGAGATGATATTTATGTTTGTAATGTATTCATTCTTGCATAAAGTTTGTACATTTTTCATTTTTGAGAGATGTCATTATAGCACATGTATACGTTTCTAATGATTTTTATTTTTATTTTTTGTTTGCAATGACGACCATGGATGCCCACACTGACATCCAAAGAGAGATTCAAAGGCTCATAGAAATTCGAGCCTCAATTACTATTGTTGATGAGAGGCATGTTATTCTTGCATCCAATTTGGATGCAATGATAGAGACCTTTAGTAGGTCTAATGGTGCTTTGCAAGATATTTCCACATTCAGAGAAAGAAAGAGGCAACAATATGCAAATGGACATAGCTACAAAGAAGTCAAGAAGTTGAAAATCTCAAAAGAACAAATATTTTCCCTGTTTAGAAATCCACAGGATGGTGAAGTCCCATAATGCAAACAAAATGCACATTTCTATCTAGTGGTGTACATATCAACCATTCATAGATAACTGGATGGACCAATGGTACATGGTGTTTGATGCACCACCACACAACAACAGGGAAATGCCTTTGTATTTTTTGAGAAAGATGTATGCAGAGTTTGTGTTGGGGAAGCATGTTAACTATTTTGATATCTTGGAGTACCAAGGTGTTGGGATGGGGATGCCTCAGCAACATCCCAATGCGAGGCACATAGATCCCGATTGCTCAATAGCTCCACCTTGTAGGAAGCTACCCAAGCCAGATGTGTCGCCTGCACATCAGTTAGTGCCAGAGGCACAAGAGTCATTCCTACTGTTGGCACAGGCGGTTGTTCGCCATAGCACGTATCTTCATGGTACGGACCAGGTAGGGCCATCATAGCCACCATCCATGGGTGGAGTAGAGCCGCCACCTGTCGGTGGGGTAGATCCACCACCTCCTGGTGAGGTAGAGCCACCACCTTCCAGTGGCCGGGGAGCATCTAGTAGTGGCACTGCACCTACACAGCATGAGCACAACCATCAGCCCCACCCATGCACAGTATGCAGCCATCCTTGCTTTGGTCCTGTCCAAACAGATGATACCTTTACTAGGTATTTCACACATGTAAGTAAGTGGTTAACAATTTAGTGTCATTTTTAAATTATTTTTCCTTACTATACACATATATATAGATTGCTAATATTTTTAATGGTTTTAAAACTTGTAGTTACTATAAGAAGGGCACGAGGTTGAAGACCTTTGCACTGATGATGCATAGCATAGTCCAAAGGCCCATGCACTAGCACCGCATGATGATGATGATGATGTTGCCATACTTTCAGTGACAACAACTCACAATGAGGTAACTATTTCAACATGACATTATTTTAATACATGAGTAGATCCAATTAACAATTTAGTGTCATTTGAAATTATTTTTCCTTACTATACATATATATAGATTGCTAATATTTTTAATGATTTTAAAACTTGTAGTTTCCACAAGAAGGGCATGAGGGCCAAGAGGCTCATGCAGTAGAACCTTCTGAGTTACAAGATGTTGTCGTACCTTTAGCAACAACATCTCATGCTAAGGTAACTATTTCAACACATGTTATTTTTTTTATCACATGTTACTTAATCAATGCTACACGATCTAATATTTACAATTTTCTAAATTGTAGGTTGTAGATCCCCATCAGATGGAAATGATCTTATCTAGTGAGCTCCCCCCCAATGGGAATACAATCGATAGCGTTCACATGGAGACACAATGGATGGCAGACCGTTTCTTAGAATTGATTGACGTATACAGTACATCAGTATGTATTTCATCATTTTCAGTTTGTTAATACATGCTATTCCATTGACCAATGCATTTCTAACTACGTCATTATTGGTGATTGTAGCCACCAACAGATATACGTTCGAGACTGTCAGCAGTTCGATCTCCCTATAGTCCCAACGTGCAAAAGGGACAAGTGTACAAGAGAGGATCCACTCCTGGAAAGAATGTGGATGTCCTCTATAGCAGACACACAAGAGATCCATCTACCCATGACCTAACAAAGGTCATTGATGTTGCAGTCAGTGCCGCATCTACAATAGCCACGAGTCATACAGAGGTAACTATTTGGACAATCACAATGCATAGTATTTAACCATGTTACTATATTGTTTATTCATGCATGTCTAACTATCTCTCCATTTGGTGATTGTATCCATTAGCGGCAGAAGTGCCCGGCCCCTCCGCTCAATCCATGGTTCTGACCGGGTCTCCTCTTGCGGTGAGATGTTCATTAATGACCAAGTTTTTTTATTCAATTTACCCAAACACGTTGATAAATGTTGAGTTGTTGAATTAATTGAGATATGATCTTTTATTTGCAGAGCACAACTATAGAGATGCCTTCCATGAGCACACCGCTCACATCTATACCCCATGAGGACTTGGTGAGTGTTTGTCATAAATAATTTGGCCATAAGTTAATTTTTTAAGTTTGTTGATGGTACGATATTAGTGCAGTTATTTGATAAAAATAATGATTTTTTTTGCAGACTTCTGAGATTCCGAGCGATCCCAGGGAGATGGTCGATAGAGGAAAGTCGGGGAAAAACAAGAGAAAGATTGATTTTTGATGTTGCATAGTCTTGGATAGATGTATTTTGAAATACATGTACACATTGTTGTACTTAGGGATACATGTACATTGACAGGCCATTTGAGGACCGGCTACTTTCCCATATTTTGTATTACAAACATTCGACAATCAATATATTCCATATTTTCTCTTGAGTTTTGACTTGT
Organism: Larix kaempferi; assembly: GCA_027924585.1. NCBI lineage: Eukaryota > Viridiplantae > Streptophyta > Pinopsida > Pinales > Pinaceae > Larix > Larix kaempferi. The sequence goes on from BSBM01000773.1 coordinate 8,747,598, forward strand.
GCTTGTGATGATTCATCTCTTCCACAAATTGATAAATTATGCTATTGAAATTTATAAAATTACATTTCAAGCAATATTTATTCTCTTACATTTATTGCATTGATCAAGTAACATCTCACCATTGTGTTATGAAAACATTATCTTAATGGAAAAAACTAATAATATCTTTCAACAGTTCAATGAACTTAGCACATGCATGCTAATTTGATATCTAATTTAAAATTGTGTTTTTTGTCAACTCCAAGGGTTCATACCCATTGATCATGATTATGGTTGCAAGGAAAAAACCTATGTCATAATAGTAACATGCTACGCATACCATCAATGTAATCCTATGACATTTTCAGACAGTAAGAGGAAGTCCAATAGATGCTACACATTTCATCAATGCTATTGTATTTTATCAAACTATACGTACATGAGCATCTATGCAGTTTGATTGAATGGCAAGGAATGCATAACTAAAGTGTAATAAAATTCATTGGGCCTTCATGTACATATGGTCAAATATATGTAACAAAAATACCCTAATTTGTTAAAATATGCTAACCAATAGCTGGTCATGAATTCACTCTCATAATATCGTTGAAGATATAAACCCTATCCTTATAAAACCCTAGTATGTAAGACCCTAGTTTGTGCTTTACCTCTTTCATATGTCCATTTTCCACCTGTCATAATGCAAAAGTAATCATCCAAAATCCATGGAAAATGAAATACCTAACTAGTTTAATGATATTCCTTGATAATGTTGTATTGATGAACGAAAATAAGATGTTCATGGTCCTATGTTTGTTTTAATAAATTGCACAAGTTTCATAATCATCATCATCACCCTCATCCTCATCCTCAACCTCATCATCCTCACCCTCATCATCATCTTCATCATTGCCATCATCATCATCTTCACCACCACCACCACCATCATCATCATCATCATCATCATCATCTTCAAAACCACCACCACCACCATCACCATCATCCTCATCATCCTCACCCTCATCCTCATCCTCATCCTCATCATCATCCTAATCATCCTCACCCTCACCCTCATCCTCATCCTCATCCTCATCATCCTCATCATTCTCACCCTCATCCTCATCCTCATCATCCTCATCCTCATCCTCATCCTCATCCTCATCATCCTCATCATCCTCACCCTCATCCTCATCCTCATCATCCTCATCATCCTCACCCTCATCCTCATCCTCATCCTCATCCTCATCATCCTCACCCTCATCCTCATCATCATCATGGTAAACCATTATATTCATCATCGTCAACATATTCATCATCACGATCATCATTCTCATTACCCTCATCATCATCACCACCACCATCATGATCATCATCCTCATCATCCTCATCCTCATCATCATCATGGTGAACCATTATCTTCATCATCATCATCAACGTCAACATATTCATCATCACGATCATCATTCTCATCAACCTCATCATCAACATCTTCATCATCGTCACCACCACCATCATGATCATCATCCTCATCATCCTCACCCTCATCCACATCCTCACCATCATCATGATCATCATCCTCATCACCCTCCTCCTCATCCCCATCCTCATGCTCCTCACCCTCATCATCATCATCACCATCGCCATCATCATCATATTCATCATGATCATCATCTTCATCATCACCACCACCATCATCATCATATTCATCATCATCATCAACATCTTCATGGTCCTATGTTTGTTTTTGATAAATTGCACAAGTTTCGTAATCATCATCATCACCCTCATCATCATCCTCACCCTCATCATCATCATCCTCACCCTAATCATCATCATCTTCATCATGATCATCATCTTCATCACCACCACCACCATCATCATCATCATCATCAGGATCATCATCTTCATCATCACCACCACCACCACCGTCATCATCATCATCATCATCATCCTCACCACCACCATCATGATCATCATCCTCATCATTATGATGGTCAACCATCATCATCATCATCATCACGATCATCATTCTCATCACCCTCATCATCAACATCTTCATCATCATCACCACCACCATCATGATCATCATCCTCATCATCCTCACCCTCATCCACATCCTCACCATCATTAGGATCATCATCCGTCAACAAGTGCCCGATGGACGATTTTGCAAAGTTGACCCCATGTGCAAAAATTGCACAGTCCCTCATTGAGCAAAACCCTAGTTTCCAAGATGGACCTACAAGGTGACACATGGACCATGGGACCAATGGAGAGGGGCACCCCTAGCACTGTCCCGACGTCCTAAATCCAATGACGCTGATGGTTCATCGATTCGAGCCACGGTCTTCATTCTATGGCTCATTCTGTCTCGCATCCAAAAGGCCTTCAGGGACACCTGCTGGATACCTGTCGGGGCCATAGAACTCCAACCATGCAACAAAAATGGGTTCTGGGGAGACATGCAGGTGTGTCTAGGATGGTTCCAGCTGGGAACACTAGCCACAAGTGCCCGGTGGACGATTTTGCAAAGTTGACCCCCGTGGGAAAAAATTGCACAGTCCCTTACTGAGCAAAACCCTAGTTTGCATAATGCACCTGCAAGATGACACATGGTCCATGGGACCAGTGGAAAGGGGCACCGCTAGCACTGTCTCAACGTCTTGAATCCAACGACGCCGACGGTTCGTCGATCCAATCCACGGTCTTCATTCTATGGCTCATTCTGTCTCGCATCCAAAAGGCCTTCAGGGACACCTACTGGATACCTATCGAGGCCATAAAACTCCATCCGTGCAAGAAAACCAGGTTTTGGGGAGACATGCAGGTGTGTCTAGGATGGTTCTAGCTAGGAACACTAGCCACAAGTTCCCGGTGGACGATTTTGCAAAGTTGACCCCCATGGGCAAAAATTGCACAATCCCTTACTGAGCAAAACCCTAGTTTGCATAATGCACCTACAAGATGAAACATGGGACATGGGACTGGTGGAGAGGGGCACCCCTAGCATTGTCCCGACGTCCTGAATCCAACGGCGCTAATAGTTCGTTGATCCGAGCCACGGTCTTCATTCTATGTCTCGTTCCATCTCGCATCCAAAAGGCCTTCAGGGACACCTGTTGGATACCTGTCGGGGCTATAGAACTCCAACTATGCAACAAAAATGGGTTCCGGGGAGACATGCAGGTGTGTCTAGGACGGTTCCAGTTGGGAACGCTAGCCACAAGTGCCCAGTGGAAGATTTTGCAAAGTTGACCCCTGTGGGCAAAAATTGCACAGCCCCTTACTGAGCAAAACCCTAGTTTGCAGAATGCACCTACAAGATGACACATCGGCTATGGGACTGGTGGAGAGGAGAACCCCTATCACTTTATTGACATCCTGAATCCAACGGCACTGATGGTTCATCGATCTGAGCCACGGTCTTCATTCTATGGCCCCGGTAGGTATCTAGCAGGTGTCCCTGAAGGCCTTTTGGATGCGAGACAAAACAAGCCATAGAATGAAGACCGTGGCTCGGATCGATGAACCGTTGAATCCATTGGATCCAGGATATCAAGATAGTTCTAGGGGTGCCCCTCCCTTCCGGTCCCATGGCCACAGTGTCACCTTGTAGGTCCATCTTGGAAACTAGGGTTTTGCTCAGTGAGGGAGTGTGCAATTTTTTCCCATGGGGGTCAATTTTGCAAAATCGTCCACTAGGCACTTGTGGCTAGTGTTCCCAGTTGGAACCATCCTAGACACACCTGCATGTCTCCCCGAAACCCAGTTTTGTTGCACGGTTGGAGTTCTATGGCCCCAACAGGTATCCAGCAGGTGTCCCTGAAGGCCTTTTGGATGCGAGACGAAATGGGCCATAGAATGAAGACTATGGCTCTAATCGATGAACCGTCGATGCCATTGGATTCAGGATGTCGGGACAGTGCTAGGGGTGTCCCTCTCTATCGATCCCATTTCCCATGTGTCATCTTGTAGGTGCATTCTACAAACTAGGGTTTTGCTTAATAAGGGACTGTGCAATTTTTGCCCAAGGGGGTCAACTTTGCAAAATCGTCCACCGGGCACTTGTGGCTAGCATTCCCAGCTAGAACCCTCCTAGACACACCTACATGTCTCCCTGGAACCTGGTTTTGTTGCACGGTTGGAGTTCTATGGCTTCGGCAGGTATCCAGCAGGTGTCCCTGAAGGCCTTTTGGATGCGAGACGGAACGAGCCATAGAATGAAAACCATGGCTCGAATCGACGAACCGTCGGCGCCGTTGGATTCAGGACGTCGAGATAGTGCTATAGGTGCCCCTCTTTGCTGATCCCATGGCCCATGTGTCATCTTTTAGGTGCATTCTTCAAACTAGGGTTTTACTCAGTAAGGGACTGTGCAATTTTTGCCCACGGGGGTCAACTTTGCAAAATCATCCACCGAGAACTTGTTGACAGATGATGATCATGATGATGGTGAGGATGTGGATGAGGGTGAAGATGATGAGGATGATGATCATGATGGTGGTGGTGATGATGATGAAATCTTGATGATGAGGGTGATGAGAATGATGATCGTGATGATGATGATGATGATGGTTTACCACGATAATGATGAGGATGATGATCATGATGGTGGTGGTGAGGATGATGAAGATGTTGATGGTGATGATGATGATGATGATGATGATGATGATGATGATGATGGTGGTGGTGGTGGTGGTGGTGGTGATGAATATGATGATGATGATGATTATGAAACTTGTGCAATCTATCAAGTTGTACCAATTCTATGCAATATATGAATCTATCAAGCTATCAATGTATGGCTGCAATAGTCAAACTATTAATGTCAATACTCAATGAGACCATGGAACAAAATCATAGCATACATGTACACCACATACCTATAACATAATACACAGTAAAACAAGCAAACCACGTACCATATTACCTACCTATGGTCATTCGACTAGACCATTAGGATCACCTCGAATACCAATGGTTTGTTGTAACCTCTCGTGCTCGGAATAAGGCAATAAGTATCATGCCTTTGATGAGTTCTTCCTTGGCATTGTTTGCAACTGGAGGTTTGTGCCAATAAATAAGTGTGTATAATGGTATACAATCCCACCTGGTCTATAATCTTCATATGTATACCCTTTTCTATTTGCTGAGTGGGAAACCTGGTTCAAATATTCTCCCTTTATAACCATCGACCCAATCAGAAAATCAACTCCCTCAGAGTCCTGCAATGGTACATTTAGGGTTTTCTTCCCCTCTAAGCAACGTGACAGCCAATAGTCAGTGTGCCATGCATTGCATCTTGGGGAAACCACTGCGTATATGTGACCTAGAGAAAATATAGTTCCAACATTTTAGTCAACTAATTAGACACAACTAGTTGTCAAAATTATCAAAAATATACACAGCTAATTAGACACAACTAGTTGTCAAAAATATAAAAATATTAATCGAACCTGGTTGTAAGAGATCTGATATGTGGTCATAGTTTGGTGAAATACTTGATTGGTCCTCCTCCAACTGGGATAATTCTGTAGCTATCCGTCGACCAATGGGGAGTGATACACGGTCCTAGCTGTCAACCCAATCCATGGATTCACATTCGTCCCATTCACCACTACTGTATGGAGAACAAAAACATGATAGTTTCCTTGTCCACATTTCAAGTATAGCATTGTCCGACGTTCTAACTGAATGAAATGCATGAGTTCCTTGGATGGTCTTGCACTCATATAACTGTGAATGATCTACATCCACCACCTCCCAAAAATATCTAACCACATGTGCTTTCCTGGTTGAGTGATCTTCCTGCCTTCTTGCTCCCTCCACCATGACTAAAGCACACCATTGAACGATGGTTTTTTTCATTTCAGATGATAGTTCCATCTATGAACTTCATTTCTTTCCTGCGTAATGCAGTCTTTATGCATGCACCTACTCCATCGTGTTCACCTTTTCCATGTCCAATCTCAAAATAGTTCCACATATGTGGCACCTTGTGCCTTTTGTCAAGCATACACAACCATTGGAAGACACGAGCATTTTTTAATTACCCTGCACAACCGTCATACCAAATCCAATGTTGTTCCATCCATATATTGTTATCATTCAAGTGATTGTAGAAGATTTGAAAGCTGTGTTGTACAAAAGCCAAGTCGTGACACCTGTCATCACTTATGTAGAAGTGATACTCCTTCAATATAACCCTGTTGTCTTCAGTACTATCTACCCCATGTCTATAGGTGATATGGACCATTAGGATGACCTGGTCCGAGTGATAGTATTGACTCTGAATCTCATTTTGCGGTTGAAGAGTGTAGTTTTCCGCAAAATCAACCACTGACGGGATAGTCCCAATAGGAAATGTATCCCTACACGTTCTAAACTGTTCATCTTGCCAATGAGCCACATGCACATGCTTTACATATTGTTGTGTATTTTCAAGTAATTCCTCCATGAAGTTGCACACCCGTACCTGGTATATCAACAATAAAGACATTATATCAATAGATTGTTACATATGAAACTGCAATCTAAAGAAAAAAATAGTATCCAATAGCTCATTACCAACCTGAGAAGTGACCAATTGTATTTTTTTTCTTCCGTTCCCTCCATCAATATCATACGTGACATATTTGAATGACTGCAAGTTCACCTCCTACCTCCCAAGTTCATGCTCATCGGTCACATGTATGCATTTTTCCAATAATGTGAATCCACCACACCCTGGGCATGTCCCATCTATGCAAGTTTTTTGATAAAATGTGCAATCGTTTGGCCTACTACACAAAATGCTATGAATAAAGTCTCTAGATGGAATCGGTGGTAATGCAGCTGAGCATTCCTGCACAAGAGTGTTATTCAATACACAAAAAATATATGTATATGTGTCATAATAGTAACCATACTCAATGTGGTATCGACAACAACATGTGTTATGAATTGTGTTTATTTTAACATACCATGGTTTGCATTTTTCAAATGATCTTTGGCCCAAGTCAAGTTCGTTATGTTCATTCCTAAATCTCTCATATAATTCTGTTTGTGTCATATCAATAAAATGTTTAATGTTTGGTTCACGATCCTTTGAACCCCTTCTCAATTTTAATACATCTTTTTGGTTGGAAGAAGGTCTAGTGTTGTCATGCCAAAAAGCTTGCACTAATCCCTTTACCGCATCAATGAGCTTCATATCAAAGTGTGGCAACCTGCCAATGAAGGCCCAAACATCTGTTTGACCAGTTTCAAGTTGTTCTCTTCTAACACAATACCTACGAAGTGTCTTCACATTCAAATTAACAATTTTGGATGTAGGTTTAAGAAAATGAAGTGCCCTAGTGCTTTTGTTAATGATTGATTGTGACAACACATGACGAGCTGCATTGCGATCCTTTGAGCGAGATTTCTTTCCAATTGTACTAAATGCATCTACTAAACTTTTAACGATATGAGAACTTGGTTCTAACTTTTTGGCCATCTTTATCCCTAATTTTCTTCTAACAACAGTCATATGCCTAGATTTCAACAATGATAAAAATATTTTGCACTTGTCCCCATCACATTTAGAATAAAAAAAGTTATCAAGTATTTGTCGAGTTTGATAAGCAATAGAACATGTAGACAACGTATCTTCAAGTGAACTAATGAGAATTTCATCAACCTGTATATGTCTCGGAGTTCTTCGGTGTGCAGTTGCTAATGGAGGTAGGGGTGTTGGAACCGAAGCATGTACACCATCACCAGGACGCTCTGGTGTTTCCATAGGAGCCCCTTGTCTTTCATTCTCTTGGACGGTCTCCATAATATTTGCTTCTTCCATTATCAATCCTCCACTCAATGCCTCTCTAACTTCGTCGCTTGTATAACCACTACCCAACAAGTCATTCACTACCATATTTTGAGGTTGACTTGATGTGGGAATTGAAACATCACCCGATGAGCACCTACGTCTTACTTCTTCACTAGTTCCATGGGGTGCTTGTTTATCAAATGTTGTTGAAATTGAGGGCCCCTCTAGTGAATTTCTTCGTATTTCTTGAGGTGGATGGGTACGAACAACCGTGGCATCATCTATGGTGGAATTGGATGAGTTTCCATGGAATGCCTTCGATTCCACATGTCCAATCTTTTCTTTTCTCTAACTTCTTCCATGGTTTCTTGAGGCTTCTCTTTCCTTGCCAATTTCCTTTTTCGATTGCATGAATTCCCCATGACCACAATGAGCAATACTAAGAAAATAGATCCTAGAGGTGTGCTCAATTATTCAAATATCCAAATTATTTATCAACTATGAATATAGGTTCTTCAAGCTTGCTCAATTGTCAATATAGATACTTCCTCAATTGTGAATATAGATGAACATCAATCTTGCTCAAATGTGAAAGTAAATTTTCTACCTCACTTGTGAATATAGAAATTTCAAGCTTGCTCAATAGGGAATGTAGATTCTTCTTCAACTATGTTCATATAGATTCATCAAACTTGCTTGACATTGTTAATATAGAATCACCTTGAAGCTTGAAATTGTGAATGTAGAATCCTCTTGAAGCTTGAATTTCTGAATGTAGAATCCCCTTGAAGCTTGGTAATTGTGAATGTGGAATCCTCAATTCCAAATTCCAACTGTAGAATCCTCTTCAAACTTGTTGATTGTGAACATGGAGTGTCTTGAGCTTCCTCCAATGCTTTGACTGTTAATTTTGAAGTGTCGTGTTGTATGGGAGACGAGAAGGCGAGAGGAGAAAACGCAGAACATGGGAGGATAAAAGTATTTTTGCACAGACATAACACACTGGCGTTATGTACACACAAAACACGCGCGTGTTTCTTGAATATTAAAAAAAACTAGGTATTTAATATGTTTGGTGCACGTCTAAATAATGTACCTAGTTGCACAAAACGTGCGTGCGTTTCTGTATTCATAAAGGCGCTAGTGTTATTTAAATAATCAAAAAACCTTATTCGATAGTTTATTTAATAGTTTCTATGGGTTGGGGGGTTAAATAGGGATTTGGTGTTAGGGGTTTAGGGATTAGAGATGGGGGGTGGTTAGGTAGGGGTAAGGGGCTAGGAGGGGGGGTAGTTAGGGGTAAGGGGCTGGGAGGGGGGTTAGTGAGGGGGAGAGAGAGAGAGAGAGATTGAGAGAGGGGGTTAGTAATGGTTAGGGGAGGAAGGAGGGAGAGAGAAAGCGAGAGAGGAGAGGGTGTTGGTTGTAGGGACTGCAAAAGAGAGATGCAAGGCATGGTTAGATGTAGGTGGAGGTGTAGGGAAGAGAGAGAGACTGAGCGAGCCCGGGTTAGTATGGGCTAGGGAGAGGAGGGGAGGGAAATAGAGAGGAGGGGGTTTTGGCTAGGGGGAGTAGCAGATGATGAAGACGACGATGATGAAGATGAAGACGATGATGAGGATGATAATGATGATGATGATGAATATCATGATGATGATGATGATGAACATCATGAAGATGATGATGAATATGATGATGATGATGATGATGATAATGATGAAGATGATGATGAATATGACGACGAGGATGATGAGGATGATGAGGATGATGATGATGATGATGATGATGATGTTGAAGATGGTGATGAGGATGATGATGATGATGAAAATGATGATGGTGATGATGATGATGAAATTGATGATGATGGTGATGATAAAGAAGAGGATGATGGTGATGATGATCAATACACAATCATGATGAAGATGGTGATGAGGATGATGATGGTGATGATAAAGAAGAGGGTGGTGATCATGATCATGATCATGATGATCAATCATCAATCATGATGAAGATGAAGGTGGTGATGAGGATGATGATGATGGTGATGATGATGAAGATGATGATGAATATGACAATGAGGATGACGAGGATGATGATGATGATGACGGTGATTCTATGGTGATCATAAAGAAGAGGATGATGATGATGATGATGATGACGGTGATTCTATGGTGATCATAAAGAAGAGGATGATGATGATGATGATGATGATGATGAAGATGACGATGTATATGATGATGAGGATGATGAAGATGATGACGGTGATGATGGTGGTCATAAAGAAGAGGATGATGATGATGATGATCAATCATCAATCATGATGAATATGAAGATGGTGATGAGGATGATGATAATGATGATGATGATGATAATGAAGATGATGATGAATATGACGACAAGGATGATGATGATGATGACGGTGATGATGGTGATGATGGTGATCATAAAGAATAGGATGATGATGATGATGATCAATCATCAATCATGATAAAGATGGTGGTGAGGATGATGATGATAATGGAGATGATGACGATGATGATGACGATGATGATGATGATGATGATGATGATGATGATGATGATGATGGTGATGATAAAGAAGAGGATGATGATGAAGATGATGATGATGAATATGACGATGAGGATGATGAGGATGATCGTGATGAAGATGATGATGATGATGATGATGATGGTGGTGGTGGTGATGATAGAGAAGAGGATGATGATGATGATCAATCATCAATCATGATGAAGATGAAGATGGTGATGAGGATGATGATGATGATGATGATGAAGATAATGATGAATATGATGATGACGATGATGATGATGATGATGATCATAAAGAAGAGGATGATGATGATGATCAATCATCAATCATGATGAAGATGGTGGTGAGGATGATGATGATGATGATGGAGATGACGACGATGATGAGGATGATGATGATGATGATGATGATGATGATGATGAAGATGATGATGGAGATGACGATGACGACGATGACGATGATGATGAGGATGATGATGATGATGATGATGATGATGACGAAGATGATGATGATGGTGATGATAGAGAAGAGGATGGTGATGATGAAGATGATGATGAATATGACAATGAGGATGATGAAGATGATGGTGATGAAGATGATGAAGATGATGATGATGATGATGATGATGATCAAGAAGAGGATGATGATGATGATGACGATGATGATCAATAACCAATCATGATGAAGATGGTGATGAGGATGATGATGGTGATGATAAAGAAGAGGATGGCGATGATGATGATGATGATGATACTGATGATGATGATTATCAATCATCAATCATGATGAAGATGAATATGGTGATGAGGATTATGATGATGATGATGATGATGAAGATGATGATGAATATGATGAGGATGATGATGATGATGATGATGGTGATGATGAAGAAGAGGATGATGAATATGACGACGAGGATGATGATGATGATGATGGTGATGATGAAGAAGAGGATGATGATGCTGCTGTTGTTGATGATGATGATGATGATGATGAATCAATCATGATGAAGATGGTGATGAGGATAATGATGGTGATGATAAAGAAGAGAATAGCAATGATGATGATGATGATGCTAATGATGATGATGATCAATCATCAAGCATGATGAAGATGAAGTTGGTGATGAGGATGATGAGGATGATGAGGATGATGATGATGATGATGATGAAGATGATGATGAATATGACAACGAGGATGATGAGGATGATGATGATGCTAATGAAGACAATGATGATGATGATAATGATGATGATGATGATGAAGATGGTGATGAGGATGATGATGATGATGATGATGATGAATATGGAGATGACAACGATGATGAGGATGATGATGATGATGAAGATGGAGATGATGACGATGATGATGATGATGGTGATCATAAAGAAGAGGATGATGATGATGATGATGGCCAATCATCAATCATGATGCAAACGGTGGTGAGGATGATGATGAGGATGAAGATGATGATGGATATGACAACGATGATGGAGATGACGAGGACGATGATGACCATCATCATCATCGTCATATTCATCATCATCATCATCATCATCATCATCATAATCATCATCATGAAGTGGTAGGGGAAGGTGGATTACGAGAGAGAGAGAGGGGGGGGGAGAGAGAGAGAGGGAGGGAGAGAGAGAGAGAGGTGTAGAAGCAAGGAAGAGAGAGTGAGAGGTGTAGAAGCAAGGAAGAGAGAGTGAGAGAGGGGGGTTAGTTAGGGGTAAGGGGCTAGGATGGGGGTTAGCGAGGGGGAGAGAGAGAGAGAGAGAGAGACTGAGAGGGTGTTAGTAATGGTTGGGGGGGGGAGGGAGAGAGAGAGCGAGAGAGGAGAGGGTGTTGGTTGTAGGGACTGCAAAAGAGAGATGAAAGGTGTGGTTAGAGGTAGGTGGAGGTGTAGGGAAGAGAGAGAGACTGAGAGAGCTCGGGTTAGTAAGGGCTAGGGAGAGGAGGGGGTTTTGGGCTAGGGGAAGTAACAGGGAGCTAGAAAGAGTAAGATGGTTAGGGATGGGGGAGAGGTTAGGGAGAGGGAGAGGGGGTTTACACAGAGAGAGAGAGGTGTAAAACCATAGAAGAGAGAGTACGTCATCACATCATCATCGTCATCTCCATCTTCATCATCATCATCATCCTCATCCTCATCCTCATCATCGTCATCATCTCCATCTTCATCATCATCATCATCCTCATCGTCATCTTCAACATCTTCATCATCATCGTTGTGGTCTTCATCACCATCATCTTCATCGTCATCATCATCATCATCATCATCATCATCTGCATCATCATCATCATCATCTGCGCCATCCTCATCATCATCATAATCTTCATAATCATCTGTGTCATCATCATCATCATCATCATCATCACCATATTCATCATCATCATCATCTTCATCATGATATTCATCATCATCATCATCATCATCATCATCACCATCATCATCTTCATCATCTTCATCACCGTCATCATCTTCATCTTCATCTTCATGACCATCATCATCTTCATCTTCATGACCATCATCATCTTCATCTTCATCATCCTCATTATCGTTATCTTTATCTCACCCAATCTAAAACGTCAAAACATAAATTTGTGAAGATTATAATGCGCACGCATTATTTAATCCGATAACACGCATGCGTTATGTACACACATAACGCTAGCGTGTTGCTTATAACATTGAGCGCCAAAACACTAAAATTTGAATTGAAATATAACGCGCACTCGTTATTTGAATTTAAACATAACGTGCGCACGTTCCTTAGCACCTAATCACCTGCTCCTCCCGCGCCAGCATATCAACCACTATCCTATGTGGTTGGTTCGGACTTACCAAACCTGTGCTAAGGAATTTTTAGACCATAGCTAATTTGACATTTTCAATATTTTTCTGAGTATGCCTGTTTTCCACCGCTCTTTACAGCATGACACACCTGACCATTAGTGACAAAATTTTAGGGGTAGATAGAATTTTTTATGCAAATTCCAAATATGTAATTTTTTTAAAAAAATATTGAGATTTTCTATTTATTTCCTAATTTTCTTATGTCATCACTCCGTTGGTCAAAAAACATACTGTTGGTCTTTATTCCGTAACTTTTTCATTTCACAACCATTTTTAAAAAAACTTGTATGCTGCACTAGAGGACACCGACCTCTACATGCTGTAAAAAATCCAAGTCAAAATAACTACATTAATACCTTCAAAGGCTGCACCCACATTTGGCATACCGTTCTAGAGGTTTGATCACTTACATAATTAAAAAATAAATAAAAATTAAACCATTAATTTTGGAAAAATAGCGCTGCACTAGCGCTACGGGTTCTATATATGTCTACCAATTTTTGTATCCCAAAACCGTCATTTAGGCATTGAAAGGCTGCACCCACAAAAACATATACCTTATCATTTGCCAAAAAAATAAAAAGTAACTGTTAGAAAACATGAAACTTGACATATCTATACAAATTTTCAATACATAAAAGTTATATATTCAGAAATGTGATTCAATTTCCTACATTTCATCTTTTTTACTCAATGCAAGATATATTGCGTAAGTATCTCAAAAAATCCAAGTAAGTTGAGGGATGCCTGATTCTTCAGTTTTCTATTGCATCTAACGTGCCAAAAGTGACCCTCATTAGCTTGCACATGCCCTATTATTATTTAATATAAATTTTATATTAAAAATTAAGTGTCTTCTCTCTCTTATATATATATTACACTACATAAAATAAAAATAATAAACCATATCTATTCTTATATTTTATATAACTTGTATAATATGATGTTGATTTTCTGGGTTATTTGTGGGAATAGTGCTAAAATGACAGGAAAGGATGTGTAAGTAGGGAAGGGGATGAGCAAGAAACCATGCAAGAATGACAGTAGTAAGGTGTACGTTAATCAAAGACTGGGATTACACAGCGATTTTGGGTGTCTTCGAGGAGGATTATCAGCTGTCCACCATTATTGATTTAGCTGAAGACAACTGAACTGGGCACGCGGATGGATTGCAATTGAGTTCCTCATCTATTCGACAGGACTGCTTTCATACTGGAATCGGCAGAGGAAGTATACGCTGGAATGACAGAGATGAGGGTCATTATTCTTAGGATCGGACTCCACTGTGATCGCTGGTGATGCTGGAGAGCTGAGAAGGTGTGGGGAAGTTCTTGGTTCTGCATTGGATCTTCAAGATCGCTTCCAGTGCTGGTTTTTTTTTTTTTTTTTTTTTGTGATTTACATTACTACTGGTGCTACGATGGCCGCCCAGGGGAGAGGAGCCACTCCTGTCGATGATTCCATGCCTCGATCAGGGAAGACTGCAAACGCTGGAGCTCCGAAACACCCTGCAAAAACGGTCAAGGAAAGAAAGAGACCAGACCTGTTAATATTGGGGGTAGATGTGACTATGGCAGAGGCAGAGGATTTCTCGATTACTGCTGTGGTTGGTCATGTGAGGGGACGCAGATTTGGCCGTGGTTTCCTTCAACGTTGGGTATCTGAACAGTGGCTGAACGTCGTGTCATCAGCCCCGGAGGTCCGTGTATTGACGAAAGGCTGGTTTGCATTTATCTTCAGGAATCCAGGGGAGGTCCAGACTGTCTTGAGTAGCAATTGGTCGATTCTGGGAATCCCTCTTGTTATGAAACGATGGTCACCATTCTTCGACTCTAAGACGGAGAGAGTTGCGAATGAACCTCTGTGGGTGAAGCTTCCAGGCCTGCCCATGCATATGTGGAATGAAACACGGTTTGCCGAGATTGGGAATTATCTTGGGGAATATGTGTGTTCTGATTCCTCCCATATAACGACTGGCATCTACACGGTAGCTAAAATATTGGTGAAAATCGATATCCGATTGGGTCTCTCGGCTGAAATTAATGTTCACTCCAAGGATGGGGATTTTACACAATCACTGGATTATGTGGGTGTGCCGTTTCGGTGTCATCGCTGTCACTCTCAGAGTCATCTGGTAGCCGGATGTCCTTTACCGTTTCGGAAAGGTAAGCCTCTGTCCGGTATTGCAGCTGTTATAGAGGATGTTCCAGTGTCGAAGGTGGACCCTCCGGTGGTGGTGGTTGATGGGAGTGGGCCTGCTGTGGAGGGGGAAGTGAATTATGTCTCTGAGGTGCCGCCCGATCATGGTGGGAGACTAGGTTCAGAGGTATTGTCGCCACCTTTGGTTATTGGGTTGGAGCACATTGAGCGGGCGCCCACTGGTACTGAGGGGGTTTCTACTTCAATACCTCCGTCTTCTATGTCACTGGAGCTGCCAATTTCTCGTCGGGATTCATCAGCGAATCAATCAGGTTTGTCTCCTTTAATTACCCCTTCTGTTTCATTTTTGGACGATTCTATGGTATTGGGGGGGGGATGCCATGGGTCTCCACCGCGACCGGATGCTCCTTTTCATCAGCCTGATGTGGATTGTATGGTCACTCCGAATATGGTTTCAACCAATCACTCTTCCAGCTCTGAGGGCAGCATCCGTTATTCCCTTCGTAATAGGGAGATTACTGATAATGGAAAGGGGGGCAAGGGTCTACCGGAATTGGCCTTCAGTGTTGGGGGGAAAGGGCGTGGTAGAAAATCCCATTTGTCCAAAGCAAAGGAACGGGCTAAAGTGGATGTAGCGATGGGTACTCAATCTTCTATCGTGTGGGCACTTAGAGCAGTGAAAACCCATGCTGGGGATTTATTATGAAAATTATGTCCTTCAACTGTCGTGGGTTGGCGAGTCCCATTAAAAAATCGTCGCTAAGGCGGCTGGTTGATTTAAACCAACCGGATGTATTATTGCTGCAGGAAACTTTGGGTGGCAGTGAGGAAGTAGTCCGTACGTTAGAATCTTTGCTGACTGGTTGGAAGTTTGTAGGAGTGGATGCTCGGGGTCGTTCGGGAGGTCTGGCCTCGGGGTGGAAGGTCAAGAGCTGCAGATGTGATTGCTCTTGGGGCATAGTCTCTGGACTCGGTTTGGAGGTTTGGGATGCAGAAATTGGTCGGACGATCACGATTCTCAATATTTACGGGCCCTACTTAAATAGGGTGGGCTATTGGGACTCCTTGTTAGATTTGGATAGTTTTGATGGCAGGGATGTGATTCTGGGTGGGGACCTCAATCTTACCCTGGGGTCTTCTGAAATTTGGGGGCCGCGGGCTGCTACGGACATTTTAGCAAACTATTTCATTAATGCCTTTGTAAGGAAGGATCTCCTCGACATTATACCATCCAAGCTAGCTCCTACCTGGAGGAATATGAGAGCTGGTGTTCATAGAGTGGCTAAACGCCTGGATAGGTTTCTGGTGGCCGAAGGATTGGCACTTGGTGTTGACGTTATCCGACAGTGGGTAGGCTCAGGTGGGATATTTGACCATTGCCCCATCTTCCTGGAGATACGCGGCAGCAGGAAAAAACCACCCAGCCCATTCAAATTCAATGCTAGCTGGCTGAAGGAGGAGACATTCAGAAATCTGGTTCAGGAGCACTGGGTTCATCGTCCACATGACTCGCAGATGTAGGCTGGTGCTCACTTTTATCACAATCTTAAGAAGATTAAAGAGGCCATGCGTACATGGGCTCATGACAAAAGGGTGTTGGATGACCTGAATTTACATGCGGCTGAATTAAACATAGCTAGGATACATAACAGTCTGGGCATGGGATTCCTGGATGAGCTACAGAAAGATGAGTTGTTGGATTGGGAGAGGCGCAGGAATGTGATTCTGTGTGAGAAGGAAGAGCTGTGGAGAATGAAAAGCAGGGCGGTTTGGCTTCAGTGCGGTGATGAGAACACTAAATTTTTTCAAGCTTATGCTAAGGGGAGAAAATTCACCAACTCGATCTGGGAACTTTCTGCTGATAATGGGGATCAGGTTTCCAGCTTTGAAGGATTAGCAGAGTTGGGAGTTCGACATTTTGGAGATTTATTCACGGCTCCTCCTGGTGTCTCTATCGCTGAGGTAATTCGCGTGACACAGCTTTTCCCCAGCTTTGTGGGGGAGGAAGATAACAGACTGCTGATGGAGGAGGTAACGCAGAATGAGCTCTCCTTGGTTATGAATTCATTTAATAAAGATAGCATCCCGGGGCCAGATGGCTGGCCGATAGAATTCTTCATAGGATTCTATGATTTCTTCGGGGAGGAGATTTTGAATGTGGTGGAAGAATCACGCAAGGATGGGTTTATCCATGGTCCTTTCAACTCCACCTTTTTAACCCTAATCCCGAAGACGGACAAGCCTGTCAGCTTTGATGAATTCAGGCCCATATCGCTCTGCAATTGCATCTACAAGATCATCTCGAAGGTGATGGCGCGCAGACTCAAGAAAATATTGTCCAGGCATATTTCCTGTGAGCAATTTGGCTTCTTGGAAGTTCGCCAAATTCATGAGGCTATTGGAGTTGCACAGGAAGGTTTACACACTCTCAAGGTGCAGAAGCAGAAGGGGGTTGTGATTAAGATAGATCTATCCAAAGCATTTGACAGGGTGAGCTGGCTTTATATCCGGATGATTCTTACCCATCTGGGGTTCTGCTATGAATTTATCAGATGGATAATGGCATGCCTCACAACGGTGAACTTTGCAGTGTTGATTAACGGTTCTGCTAGCCCTTTCTTCAAGGCTGGGAGGGGGCTCCGACAGGGATGCCCCCTATCTCCGCTGTTGTTTCTCCTGGTTGCCGAAGGTCTTAGCCGATTTATTCGGACTGCAAAAGCTGATGGTTCCTTCAGAGGCATATCTATCTCACAGGTAATGTTCATTACACACCTCCTTTTTGTTGATGACATTCTGCTTTTCTGTGATGGCTCGCGACAGGATATAGACAAGGTGGTTGAAGGCCTCCAATTAGTGCAAGTTGCAGCGGGTATGATAGTGAATACAGACAAATCTACTATCACTTGTTCGCAATTAACCGAGCAGGAGATCCTTAGTATGGTAAACAAACTACCATATAGGATTTTGGAAATCGATGATGGTTTAAAGTACCTCGGATTTCACTTAAAACCGAACGCATACCTGAAGGCTGATTGGTGTTTGTTAATTGCTAAGTTAGAACAGCGACTTCATGGTTGGAGCCATAAATGGCTCTCTCGGGCCGGAAGGATGGTTTTGATAAAATCTGTATTGGAAGCAGTTCCGGTGTATTGGATGTCTCTTGCTTGGATACCAATTGGAGTGCTGGAGCAGATTAGGCGACTGTGTTTTGCCTTTCTTTGGAAGGGTACCAGTGATCAACGTGCATTGGTGTGGGTCCGATGGGAGAAAATCGATGTTCCTAAAGCATTGGGAGGGTGGGGATTAAAGAATATCTTTATGTTTGCCAAAGCCTTAGGGGCCAAAGTGTCGTGGAGATTAATTCATACACAAAGTCTCTGGACTAGTGTGGTCTACCATAAATATATTGCCCCTTTAACTCTTCTCGAATGGATCAGGCTGCGTAATAAGACGAGGGCAAACTGTTCGGTGGTCTGGAAAGCGGTGGTGCAGCATTTCACTTTAGTCGGATCTGGTTTAGTGTGGCGGATTGGCGATGGGTGTCTCCTTAGAATTGGGATGGACCCTTGGGTTGGTTGCAGGGGTGGACATGTCCTTTCTGAGGATATGAGAACCTTTTTGGCTACTAGAGGATGCCTTTATCTGGCTGATTTAGCGGATCCGGGAGCTACTACACTTTGGCATCAGGGGTGGAAGTCTGCACGACATCTTGGGATATCGGCTGTACTACAGGGGGCCTGGGAGGCTTATTTAAGGTTGTTATATCTCACTCACATTCGTTTGTCCGATAGGCCTGATGTACTTATCTGGGATCACCATCCCTCCGGTGTATATACACCTAAACTTGGTTATATCCAACTCAATTTGGAATTACATAACCGGGAATTGGCGTGGTGGTGGAAATACTTGTGGAAGCTAAGATGTCCGGGCAAAGCCAAACTACTATTCTGGGCGATCCTGGAGAATAAGGCACCCACTTGGGACACTCTGCAAAAACGTTTTCTCCAGGGTCCGGGGATATGCCCGCTTTGTAGGGATGCCGAAGAGAACATGGCCCATCTTTTTATTCATTGTAGTTTTTCACAGGCTGTTTGGATTGAAATATGCAACTCTTTGGATATTAAGGTGAGATGGAGGGGTTCGAGCGTGCTGGAAGCATTCGAATTGTGGTGGTCTGTTCAACATAACTCCACCTCCCGGGCTCTCCCGTGTATATACACTTGGGGCATATGGATTGCCCGCAATATGGTGTTATTCCAGGACCGCAGGGTTCCACTGGAATCTGTTGTGGCACAAATGGTGGCGGTTTATCTACATTATGTGGCCCTGGTACAAGTGAGCAGAGCCAGACCTTTGCAGGTAGAATTGATTGATCACTCCATGCCGTGGGCTTTTTTCGATGGCGCCTCCATAAACCAACAATCGGTATGTGGAGGGGGGGGCGTCCTTTACAAATCAGAGGCACATTTTTTCCATCTGGTGGCTGGATTGGGTAGAGGGTCAAATAACTATGCAGAACTCATGTCTCTAAAATTACTGATGTTATTTGCTCTAGAACAAGGATGTTTATCACTTCAGATCTTTGGTGACTCCCTGTTAGTCATCAATTGGGCTAAGGAGATCTCAATGTGTAATGTGATGGTTCTATTACCTATCCTGGAGGAGGTGAACCGGATAAAATTGTCCTTTAATCACATCACTTTTACACATGTATACAGGGAGCGGAATGGGTTAGCAGACCAGCTATCCAAGGAGGCAACGCAGCAGGAGTTTGCTCACGGAACATGGAGGATTACCATACATTCTCCGGAAGGCACCTTCAGCTATTTCCACCGACCATTTTATGAGGTTAATGAGGAGGCACTGCATTGATCTATTGATGATTGGGGAGTTATGGGAAGGCTAATCGCTGAATTCCTCTCGTTGGGAGGCATCACACAGGTATATTAAGGACAGGCTGGACTTGATGAAACTATCATACGCCCTCTGTTGTAAATACTCTGTATAGAGTGTAGAATTGACGGGCTGTATGGACAGTAATTAGAGCTGTGACGATCACGAACTGATTGTACTAGAGAAACTATTCTCTGTAATGACGGGCTGTAAAAAAGCAGAGTCACGACCTTCTATTAGAGCAACTGTAGCGCGCTGCAGGCTGGAAAAACAATATATATATAGAATTTGTAAGGGACTTCTTGTGGGCTGTATGGACAGCATCATATTATTGATCAGTGATGGTCACGACCAATTAGAGACAGCAGTAGGATGCAGTCGGTTATGATTGGCTCTGTTGACAATAATAAGGACTGTAATATGTGACAATGTAGGGATCTTAGTGATCCTATTACATGTGCAGAATGTAATTTTGTTCCTCTTTTTGAAATAAAATTACGAATTTTTCTAAGGAAAAAAATGATGTTGATTTTCTGAGTTATATATATAATTTATATAATAACTATATAAAATATTAAAAAAAAAAATTTAATAGTTTCATGTATATAATGTTCAATTTTTGAATTGTTAATTTTTTTATAAACATTTGTAATTGTTTTTATAAAAAAACATTTAGAAAAAATTGTCGTGATGTGATTGAATTTTGTAAGTGTAATAGCTTAATTATTATAGTTTTGCATGGACAAAAGGAAGACTTTTGGTTTAGCACCCCAAAAATGGAGAAAGATTCGCCTGGAGGAAAATTTGTTGGACGACGAAGGGAACAGAGGAAAATGAAGATTTTTTGGTTTAGCCCCCCAAAATGGAGAAATATTCGTCTGGAGGAAGATTCACTGGGAAACAAAGGGAAAGGAGAAAATTTGTTGGACCGCAAGGAAATTTTTTGGCGAGAACGGTTATCCGAGGAAAATTTGTCGTGACTGCAACGAGTTTTTTTGCAATGAATGAAGGAAACAGAAGGGAACAAAGATATTTTGGTGGGAAGAGAGATATTTGGGGTTAGCTCAAAAGTTTATGAAACTTTTCCCATGTCCAAAGAAACAGAGGAGAAATTAATTATATTAGAAGTGGAACTTTGCGAGAAATTTGAAGGGAGAAATTCAACTTTCATGCCAAGATGTGTCAAATTATTTTAGTTTCAAGTGAAATTAGAGGGAGAATCCTGAAATCACACACCTTAATCTATAAATTATATTAGTTTGAAGGTAAATTGGAAGGAAATACATAAATCATAAACCCTAATCTATAAATCTACGATTCCCTAAATCCATAAATATGTAATTCATAGCATCAGATTGCAATTGTTGTGCTTCCAAGTGATTGCAGAAGGAGTTTTCAAAGCTATTGGTCAAGTATTCAAATCTATCTCTATACAAAGTCTTCCTTTTTGAATTCCTCGAATGTACTTTAAATCTAAAATTAGTTTTATTTGTTTTCCTGGAGTACAATGCTGAAGTATTTTGGTTGTGTACGGACACAATGATGCAGGGTCATTGAGCAAATTTTAAGCTCATACTTATAGAAAGTTAAAAAAATATATATTTAGGATCAAAATATTTGATGTTTGAATTTATGTTAAATTAGATTAGTTGAGAATAAAAGAGATTCAATCTCTTTTGTTATGTATTAGCTAGAATCATGCCTCCAGCTAGTAGATTAAATAGATATATGGGTTAGTTTGACCTCTTGCTTTAATTAGACTGTTGAGATTCTATTAAATTGGATATGAGATTAGATAATGATTATATAAGAATCTGATCTCAAGCCTTGTATGAGTTTTATTTGGTGATATGTCAATGGTTAGAGCATAATTTAATGAAAGGGTTGTGATTTTGAAACCTCCGCGTACATGTTATTATTTCCATTATATTCAGGTTTTGTACAATTCACTACAGAGTATAATCCTCATATTTATAATAAACTCAGATTGGATTGTGATTAAAATTGTTGGGAATTCACTCCATTAACTAAGACTGCATTTAATCTGTGTGAAATTTCAAATGGTTACCAGATAGTGTATTAGTTTTTCTCTGTCCCATCTACATAGTATGCTACAACAAAGAAACACCATTGTTGTTTATCACAATCGATTGGATCTGGGATCAACGTGTTGAATATTAAGAGGACTAGTATATATGCAATTCTCAGTAATCTAATTCAATATTGGAAGGTAGTATTCAGGTTGTTTGCCAAAATTGATTCCTGTAAAGTTGTGGTGTTTTGATGATTCACTATTCGAATCCTATAGCATCTATACAAATATGGTAATACTCATTTCAATTCTTGTAACACCTATCACCCTCAGCTATATATAATTATTTTTGTAGATTGTTAAATGAGCAAGTATTGTCATGAGTTATGAATGATTTAAAAATTTAGAAAGAGCTTTGAAATTGAATTTTGAAGGAAACACAAATCTGGTTACAGAGATATATAAATCTGAAATAGAGGGTATTAAAACTAGTTATTGAAGGCATAGATCTGTAGAAGAAATTTGTTTTATTGAACAACAGTAGATGAACCTCAGAGAGTGTACTAGTTATAGTGAAAGTGGAACGTCTCCGATTGTATGAAAGGCAAGATTCACCTTTCACCTGCACCACATAACCTCGATTTTGTATTCACCTAATATTGATAGGTAATAGGGAGATAATAGCTAGTGTCCTGCTACAATAGTGTTATTTATTTACCTTATTGGGAGATATGCCTCTTCCCATTTCCTATACTTATCATGGGATTACAAGCACAATATTCTGATGCATCAATTCCCAAGAACTATACTATAGTTCAATTTCATCGCAAAAGTCTCTTTAGTAGTTATAAATCACTAAGGACCATCCATGCTTTTTACCCCTCTATCGTCACCATTGAATCACACAATTTCTATCTTGAGCATAAATAGACATGATGGTTCAACAATGTGAATAAAATCAACCTATTAACTTTGTATGTAATAATATTTGCTAATATGACTCTGCGCAAAATTTAAAAGAAATATTAAGCAATAGATGATGTTGCTTGGAACAACCCAAAGAATAAGGATCATCATTTTGTTTATGGGTAAAATATATAAAATTTACTCACCTTACCATGTTTTACTTGAATGATAAAGATATGCAATCACCTTCTTCATAATGTGTGCTTATCATTTTATTTATATCAATTTTGTTTAATATTAGAATTAATATTGTGAAAATGAATAAATAAAATTTTTTGTACATGTTACATATATTAATGGTTAAAAGAAACTTTTTTTTCATATTAAAACCCACTATTGTGCGAACTGCTATTCATACACCAAATCAATTGCCAGGAATTATCCTTGATTTGCTCTTCCTATAACCTCCAACTCCTCTTGCATCTATCTCTCAACAAAAGTAGTATTCATTTCATAAGATTTCGCATTATCAAACTTTTTCATAGCAATGATTTCATTATCATGATTGGTTCAATAAACTTTTCTATTAAATCCAATGATGACGTTCCTCCAATTTCTCATTATGTTGAATTGGATTTTGGGTTGTGGGTGTTCGTTTGAGGGTAAAAATTTCGGTAAAAAACATTTCGATGCTTTATTATTAAACGATAATTTCGATTCCATGTTGTGGAGAAATAAATATTTGTAAGTCTCATCTCTTTCAATTAGGTCAAAACATTGATTTTAGATATTATCAAGGTTGTTAAGATAAAAGGGTTGGATTGGACCAATCATGACAATGGAATCATTGCTATGAAAAAGATTGATCATGTGAAATCTGATGAAATGATGACTACTTTTGTGGAGATATAGATGCAAGAGGAGTTGGAGGTTATAGGAAGAGAAAATCAAGGATAATTCGTGACAATAGTGGGATTTAATATTTACATCTCCATTACAATCTCCATTATTGACTCTCTTCATTTTATATTTTTAATATCCATAAAAATTGCTTTGTTGCTTGGTTCAAAAGATTTTTATCCATATGAGTAGGAGAAGTATTATGCAAAAACTTGATTCAAGAATAACTTGAATTAAATAGTATGTTAACATAGCATTATTGTTGTGGAACCCTTAGTATAATGTGTGGGACATAATGTTAAGGCTTGAATTAAAACATTTGAAAAAGAAAAAAAGTTTATTTTAACCACTAATATATGGAACATGTACAAAACATTTTATTTATTCATTTTCACAATATTAATTGTAATATTAAAAAAAATTGAAGCACGCATTACTTAATTGCATATCTTTATCATTCAGGTAAAACATGCTAAGGTGATAGTAGACTTTATATATTTTAGACCCATCAAAAAAATTATATATAATTATGTTCCTTACTATTTGGGCTGTTCCAAGCAACACCATCTAATGCTTAATATTTATTTTAAAATTTGCCAAGATTCATATTAGCAAATATTATTACATACATAGTTAATAGGTTGATACTTGATACTAATTTATATAGATTACAAATAATTTCAAACTTTTACTTTGTAAAAGTTGAAGAATTTACTTAACTAGATGAATGTTTAACTTAGTGTATATTTGGTGGTTAATTGCTTTAGAAAAAACATATAAGCCATGACCATTTTTTCCTTTATTGACATACCTTAGAATTGTTATTTTGAATTTTTGTTATGTTGTCTCAAATAGTTAAGGCTTTACATTGATGCATAAATGACAGTGCTTTTTTGGCATGCATTGGAATTTGTTATTTTGAATTTTTGTTATGTTGTCTTAAATAGTTAGGGTATTACATTCATGCATAAATAAAAAAATGCTCTTTTGTTTTTTCTTGACCAAAGTTGCAAATATTTTTCTATTTATCATTTCACCATTCAAATTGACATTGAGGTGGTAAGTCTCTCCAATAATTTGTCATAACAACTAATTTTTCTTTTGAGGTATGGAAAACTTTAGATATTCCACAACCCATGACAATGTTTAGATATCCTTTTGTGTTGTCTCCACAATTGTTTCTTATCACCTTTAGATCCATCATTTCCTTTCTTCTTTTAGGTTCATTTTGTTTTATAGTGCTCATTTATGCTTTTCCTTAGAAATCTACCATTCTTTTCAGAACAATAATAACATCCATTTTTTATATGAAAATAGAAGAAATAGTTACATATTTATCTTCCCCACTATGATTGATAATAAATACATGACTAAAAATATCTTAGTATGCCTTACGCAATCTCAATTTCTTGAAAAATCAATGTCATTGGTTTGCTGAAAATATATTTTTAGAGTTGTTTGATAGTTTTCCTTTATTGTTTGCATTATTGCTTTCCTCGATAAGGTCCAAATTCCTTGATCCAAATGTGGAGATTTCTTCATTGGGTGTGATGCCCCATTTTCCTTTTGCTTCTTAACTTGAATTCATCTCCCTTGATGTACATCCCTAGAAGGAATATTGTGTGGGGGAGATACCACAACATGCTCTAAGCTAGCGAATTCCTTTGCAAATTTATTTTTTTTGCCATGGGTTTCTATTTCTTCTTCAATTTTCTCATCCGTAAAGAATTCTTCGACTTCAAGTTTTAGTGATCAACACCCTTCCACTAGGTGGAATTTATGTTCCACTTTCCTACCTTTCTTCTAGAAGTATTCTTTGAAGACTTTTCAGTGTCCCTTCTTTGTATTGGGTAAGAAGCCACCATACTCAAATCATCCTCTACATATCAAGACTACTTATTGACTAGTTATATTGTCTGGTATGCCTTTAGTCAAATCAACCTTTGCAAACAACCTAGCATTGGGTGTGATATATCTATTGTTGGTTAATGGGAAGAAAAAATGAAACTTCCTTAGTGTACTTTGAATCTTCATAATGGAATTCCAATTTTTCCTCCATATCGTGGAATCCAAGGTTTGTTGGTCACAATTTCCCTTTTAATAACTAGAAGTCTACATCTTTTCCTATTAATAACTCATTGCCTAAAATATCCCTGAACAACTATTTCTAGATTATTCAGTTGATATTTGTGATTAGTAATTCATATTTGGTTAATTTTATGAATAATATTAAACCATAAGGTTCTATGTTCAACGTGTCCCTCTCTAATTATATGTTTTGTGTCCACTCTAGAAGATGTTTACATAAAATATATAACTAGGACTTCTTTCAGTGTATTATGTTTCAATAGATCTTGCTATAAAGTTTCCTGTGGGTGTGTGGGTGTTGGGGTTGGTTGAATCATAACCCAAAAAACAAAATTTAGATGTGATTTTGTCTATTTCATGGAGGATATTGTGTTTGTTTGAAGAGAGTGTAGGGAATTCATATTGAACATTAAATTTAGTATGAATATTGGATTAGATTCTTTTTATGTGTAGCGATGAACCATGTTCAATTTATGCATGAAGCCATTTATTGGTTCTAATGGTCTACAAGTGCACACATGCAATTATCTTAGATAACCCATTTGCAACTTTGCTTCAAAGACCCATTTTTAAATTCTATGAAGGAATTGATTTCTAATATTGTGAGGGTCTAGTTTTATTTAGCCTCTTTGGTTGTTGCAAGATATTGTGCACTCTATATTTGGTGATGGATTTTAACTGGTTTCTAATAACTATCTTTTATGTTAATAACATTTATCTCCGTAGGAAAACCCATTTTCAAATTCTAATGTTTTTAAGTGTCGCTTAGATGTCTATAATGTTTTGGGAAGGAAAGTACATATTATTAATAAAATTAGATATCTTCCCATAATACCCATTTTCATTTTCTATTGCTTTTAAAATTTTGCTTGGATACATTGCTATTTAAAGAAGAGAAATTTTGTTCAATTTAATCTTCATGTTTTCATCTTCTAATTGATTTTTCAAAAATAACTTGGTAGCATTGCAATATCCATGTTTATGTTTGATAAACCATTTCCAAATTGAAATGCATTTTAGTTTTTGCATTAACCTACATATAATTCTTTGACATTGAAGGCACATGATTCACAAAGGGAAATTCCTATTTGTATGAAATTAAGTGTCCCAAGTATTCACATTTGAAAAGGTATGGAGTTTCTATGAAGGAGGGAAATATGCTTAACGATCCAAATTCTACAAGCCTATTGACTTACTGACTAGTTTCATTAGCTTATGTCATTTTGGGCACCTAATTTTTTTTCCTTTGTAGGGATAGTTTCTTGTGGCCAGGGAGACTAACTCATTAGAGCCAATTTGGGATCTAAAATGGGCCTCCTTAGGAAAATAGTAAGAAAAGCCACATCCCACTACAAATAGGAGCATTCTATTTACCCTCTAGGTTTTGGACTTTACAGTAGGTTTTGGTCGAAATCCGGTAATTCTTTTTTGGTAAAATCCAAATTTGGAAGTGTTTAAATTGTGTTTTTGAATTCATAAATAGATTCACCACCCTCGAATAGCCTCATGGAACCAAAATTATGCAATTTCCATAGTTAATATATGTGATTCTAAGATTTTTTAAAGATTTGGACAACCAGAATTTGAACAAAATAAAATGGAAAACATGATCGGAAAAGGTTGAAAACATAAAATATTTAGACTACACCTTATAAATATGTCATGTCACACTAAGTCTAGTGAAAGACAAGTTATATTGTCTCATTAATGGTAATTGACAAGTATGTTGGGTTAGTGTAGAGTTAAGAGATGAAGGTTAAAAATATTAATGAAATGTTCAGATTCTTGTGCACACAATAAATGGAACAGCCGCAATTTCTTTTAAGTTATATTATAATTTATTTAAATTTTTTAGATTTATGTATTTAAATTATAACGTAAAATAAAATTACAATAATATTAAATATAAAAATTCACTATTATTATTTAATATCACTTTTATATTAAAAATTAAGTATCTTCTCTCTCTTATATATATATTACACTACATAAAATAAAAATAATATGATGTTGATTTTCTGAGTTTTATATATAATTTATATATATAATATTAAAAAAAAAATTAATAGTTTCATGTATATAATGTTCAATTTTTTAATTGTTAATTTTTTTATAAGCATTTGTAATTGTTTTTATAAAAAAACATTTAGAAAAAATTGTCGTGATGTGATTGAATTTTGTAAGTGTAATAGCTTAATTATTATAGTTTTGCATGGACAAGAGGAAGACTTTTTGGTTTAGCCCCCCAAAAATGGAGAAAGATTCACCTGGAGGAAAATTTGCTGGACGACGAAGGGAACAGAGGAAAATGAAGATTTTTTAGTTTAGCCCCCCAAAATGGAGAAATATTCGTCTGGAGGAAGATTCACTGGGCAACAAAGGGAAAGGAGAAAATTCGTTGGATTGCAAGGAAATATTTTTGCGAGAACGGTTATCCGAGGAAAATTTGTCGTGACTGCAACGAGGTTTTTTGCAATGAATGGAGGGAACGGAAGGGAACAAAGATATTTTGGTGGGAAGGGAGATATTTGGGGTTAGCTCAAAAGTTTATGAAACTTTTCCCACGTCCAAAGAAACAGAGGAGAAATTAATTCTATTAGAAGTGAATTTTGCGAGAAATTTGAAGGGAGAAATTCAACTTTCATGCCAAGATGTGTCAAATTATTTTAGTTTCAAGTGAAATTAGTTGGAGAATCCTGAAATCATACACCTTAATCTGTAAATTATATTAGTTTGAAGGTAAATTGGAAGGAGAATACATAAATCGTAAACCCTAATCTATAAATCTACGATTCCCTAAATCCCTAAATATGTAATTCATAGCATCAGATTGCAATTGTTGTGCTTCTAAGCGAATGCAGGAGTTTACAAAGCTATTGGTCAAGTATTCAAATCTATCTCTATACAAAGTCTTCCTTTTTGAATTCCTCGAATGTACTTTAAATCTAAAATTTGTTTTATTTGTTTTCCTGGAGTACAATGCTGAAGTATTTTTTGGTTGTGTATGGACACAATGATGCGGGGTCATTGAGCAAATTTTAAGCTCATACTTATAGAAAGTCAAAAAATATATATTTAGGAGCAAAATATTTGATGTTTGAATTTCTGTTAAATTAGATTAGTTGAGAATAAAAGAGATTCAATCTCTTTTGTTATGTATTAGCTAGAATCATGCCTCCAGCTAGTAGATTATAGATATATGGGTTAGTTTGACCTCTTGCTTTAATTAGACTGTTGAGATTCTATTAAATTGGATATGACATTAGCTAATGATTATATAAGAATCTGATCTCAAGCCTTGTATGAGTTTTATTTGGAGATATGTCAATGGTTAGAGCATAATTTAATGAAAGGGTTGTGATTTTGAAACCTCCGCGTACATGTTATTATTTCCATTATATTCAGGTTTTGTACCATTCACTACAGAGAATAATCCTCATATTTATAATAAACTCAGATTGGATTGTGATTAAAATTGTTGGGAATTCACTCTATTAACTAAGACTGCGTTTAATCTGTGTGAAATTTCAAATGGTTACCAGACAGTGTATTAGTTTTTCTCTGTCCCATCTACATAGTACGCTACAACAAAGAAACACCATTGTTGTTTATCACAATCGATTGGATCTGGGATCAACGTGTTGAATATTAAGAGGACTAGTATATATGCAATTCTCAGTAATCTAATTCAATATTGGAAGTTAGTATTCAGGTCATTTGCCAAAATCAATTCGTCGTGTTTTGATAATTCACTATTCGATTCCTGTAGCATCTATACAAATATGGTAATACTCATTTCAATTCCTGTAACACCTGTCACCCTCAACTATATATAATTATTTTTGTAGATTGTTAAATGAGCAAGTATTGTCATGAGTTATGAATGATTTAAAATTTAGAAAGAGCTTTGAAATTGAATTGTGAAGGAAACACAAATCTGGTTACAGAGATATATAAATATGAAATAGAGGGTATTAAAACTAGTTATTGAAGGCATAGATCTGTAGAAAAAATTTGTTTTATTGAACAATAGTAGATGAACCTCGGAGAGTGTACTAGTTATAGTGAAAGTGGAACGTCTCAGATTGTATGAAAGGCAAGATTCACCTTTCAACTGCACCACATAACCTCGATTTTGTATTCACCTAATATTGATAGGTAATAGGGAGATATAGCTATTGTCCTGCTACAGTAGTGTTATTTATTTACCTTATTGGGAGATATGCCTCTTCCCATTTCCTGTACTTATCATGGGATTACAGGCACAATATTCTGATGCATCAATTCCCAAGAACTATACTATAGTTCAATTTCATTGTTAAAGTCTCTTTAGTAATTATAAATCACTAAGGACCATCCATGCTTTTTACCTCTCTATCGTCACCATTGAATCACAGAATTTCTATCTTGAGCATAAATAGACATGATGGTTCAACAATGTGAATAAAATCAACCTATTAACTTTATATGTAATAATATTTGCTAATATGACTCTTTGCAAATTTTAAAAGAAATATTAAGCAATAGATGATGTTGCTTGGAACAACCCAAAGAATAAAGATCATCATTTTGTTTATGGGTAAAATATATAAAATTTACTCACCTTACCATGTTTTACTTGAATGATAAAGCGGATATGCAATCACCTTCCTCATAATGTATGCTTATCTTTTTATTTATATCAATTTTGTTTAATATTAGAATTAATATTGTGAAAATGAATAAATAAAATGTTTTGTACATGTTACATATATTAATGGTTAAAAGAAACTTTTTTTTCATACTAAAACCCACTATTGTGCCAACTACTATTCATACGGCATTGACCAAATCAATTGCCAGGAATTATCCTTGATTTGCTCTTCCTATAACCTCCAACTCCTCTTGCATCTATCTCTCAACAAAAGTAGTATTCATTTCATAAGATTTCACATTATCAAACTTTTTCATAGCAATGATTTCATTATCATGATTGGTTCAATAAAGTCTTCTATTAAATCCAACACTTTCATCTTAGCAACCTTGCTACCCTAAAAATGATAACTTTTTTGAACCCATCCTAAAATCGATACAATGAAACCTATATAACATTAACCTTCGTGAATCAATAGTAAATACAATGAAACCTATACCACATTAACCTTCATAATACATGGTACAACCTCAATCTCTATAAAAGGAGTCAAACTTCTTAAAGATAATATCTAAAATCAATGTTTTGACCTACTTGAAGGCAACCTCTATAAAAGAAATCAAACTTCCTAAAAATAATATTTAAAATCAATGTTTTGACCTACTTGAAGGAGATATCAAACTTCCTAAAAGCAATATTTAAAATCAATGTTTTGACCTACTTGAACGCTTGAAGAAGATGACACTTACAAATATTTATTTCTCCACAACATGGTATCCCTAAATTTTCCTAACCCTGCAAATAACCTTGCAATTATCGCTCAATAATAAAGCATCCAATTCAACCACTCGATAATGAGAAAGCCAAATCTAACTGTCGTTCACAGATGGAAAAGCAATTTGCCAAAATAAAAGAAAGCACAGCTAGCCTATACTATATTCCGTTCAAAGAAGGAAGTTGAAGTGGAAAGCACATATATCAAATCTTAAGACACTTTCAACACCTTTTCCTCATTGGAAGCACTCTAATTTCCTGTGTGTCTGTCGGGAATAGCTCGGTACGCCTATGTTTGGAACTCTGAGTCTGTGGTGCGCCTATGTTTGAACTCTGAGTCTGTGGTGCGCCTATGTTTGGAACTCTGTTTTAAGGATCATACCAAACAAGCGACGCTCCTTCAAACCAAACGGTTCGTGATTTTCTGCTCCCTCTAGTTTCTGTCTTTCTATTTACAATATGGAAAAAAGAAAGGATTTCTGTTCAATTTAAAGGTAAACTACAAACTGTAATTTTCTGCTCCCTTTAGTTTCTGTTCAGCCACAATCTGGAAAAAAGAAAGTGTTTCTGTTCAATTTACAGGTAATCCCACGATTTCGCGTTCTATCTCTTTGTTGTGGAGCGCTCTGTTGTAATGTTTTCTGTGGCGGTGTCTTGTCCTATCTGCTTGTCTAAAGCAGATAGGAATCTGACAACAAATGCAGAATGCCATACAAGAAGACATCTGAGACCTGCTTTTGAAGAGACCGCCACACTATTTTCTTTGGACACGTCATCTCTACTACCAAATAGCTTTAAATTATGAAGGAATCTGTTGATAAGCAGTTAGTGTTAAAAGCTGATCTGCCGCCACGTTAGCAGACTTCAATTAGTAAAGAGGCCAGATCAATACCACGCTACCAGTTTTTGATGGAGAAAAGTTTCGGAAATTTGAGCAAACCAAAACAACCTAAAAGATGAAAAAAACTAACTGTCGTTCACCGACGGAAAAACAATTTGCCAAAATAGAAGGAAGCGCAGCTAGATATTCATGATTAAAAACATTTTTATTTATGTTTTTATTTTTATCTTATTTTATTTTAGTTGAATTCATTTAAAGTAACCTATGCACGATGGAAATGGAAGGCATATCGCAGAAGATGGAACTGAATGGATGTGTTTACCCGCTCATCGATAAGGAAGAAAGCATTCCATTTGGGATTACAGGGATTCCTTGTTGGATCTGCAAACAGAGAACTGAGGATTCCTTTGGGATTGGAGGGATTCCTTGTTGGATCTGCAAACAGAAAATTGAATTATAATTTTTACACCAATCGAATAATACAGCAGTGCTTTTAGCTTTAAAACACAGGCGTAAAACCTCAATTTATGTATTAACGTGTGATAAGCATCTCTACAGATTTCTTCACAGCCTTTACAACAACCAAAGTTGCTTAACGTTTTACAATATTCCCTGGCATCTTCAAGTTCCTTGTCACCGGTTCATATCCCACGGCACTTGGGTTCTCCTGGTGTTTTGAGCAAAAAGCATGAATGAAACTAGAAAGAAAAATCATGAATCATGAATTCCGGCGTGAATCACGGCAAAATCTCTGGAAAAAAGCATGAACGAAATTAGAAAGTAAAAGCATGAATCACATGGTCCTAATTTGTTGAAGAGAGAACACATTTTTTTCTTCATTGTACAAAGAGGTGCAAAGGAGGAAAATCATCTATCCGTTGGAAAGAAGGATATATAAATCTCAACTCTCACACGATTTCAACATTTACCTCCTCCTTCCTCCTCTATACATGCTCTGGTGCATTTGTATGATTGGGTTTCTGGTTCGAGTGGAATATGTGTCTGTGTGTGGCTGGGTGTCTGAATCTGAGTGTGGTTTCATGCCTGATTTTGAAGGAAATGTGAGGCTGGGTGTCTGAATCTGAGTGTGGTTTCATGCCTGATTTTGAAGGAAATGTGAGGACGAAGCTGAGATTAGAGGAAATGGATTCCGGCTGGCTAGACTGGAATGGAGACAAACGAACTTCAGGGGAATCGAGGACGCAACTGAGATCAATGCTTTCTCTCATTAATTGTGGAGCTTCAATTTTAGGTA
Organism: Larix kaempferi; assembly: GCA_027924585.1. Taxonomy (NCBI): domain Eukaryota; kingdom Viridiplantae; phylum Streptophyta; class Pinopsida; order Pinales; family Pinaceae; genus Larix; species Larix kaempferi. The sequence continues at coordinate 8,781,252 of BSBM01000773.1, forward strand.
CATTCGCACTTCTCTCAGAAGCAATCTCATTCATTTCTGTGAATGTTTTGGGCGTTGCAATGAAGGTTGGGTTCCGTTCTTGAGTCTGATCAGAGTGGTTTCAGAAGTCGCAGATCTGCTTGTTGTGTTGTATGCTGAGTGTTGTCTATGTGCCCAGGGTTGTCTTGTCTGTATTTTGTGTTCATGCCTGATTTTGGTTCAGTGTGTGATAGAGGAAATGTGAGGACGCAGCTGAGATCAATGTTCTGGTTCAGTATGTGATAGAGGAAATGGATTTAGGCTGGCTGGCCGGACTGGAATGGAGACAAACGAGCTTCAGGGGAATCAAGGACGCAGCTGAGATCAATGCTTTCTCTCATTAATTGTGGAGCTACAATTTCAGGTACATTCGCACTTCTCTCAGAAGCAATCTCATTCATTTTTGTTAATTTTTTGGGCGTTGCAATTAAGGTTGGGTCCCGTTCTTGAGTCTGAGCAGAGTGGTTTCAGAAGTCGTAAATGTGGAGTGTTGTCTGTTGTAATTGTCCTATCTGCTTGTTGTGTTGTATGCCGAGTGATGTTTGTGTGTCCAGATTTGTCTTGTCTGTATTTTGTCTAAAGTCTCTGATAAGGATTTGGAACTCTGTTCTGAAATCTGGAATCAATGAGGACGTGGAGTTACGTAAACTGGCTATGCATAATTATGTACTAGGGTTTGAGCCTTTGGGGAATTAAACATATATGGGTGCTTCATCGATCCTGGGTAGATATATATCTCAAATTCTGTCCGTTGGCTATGAGATTGTGGTCGTTCAAAATTATATATGTGAAGCAATCAAATGGGCATTGGATTTTGTTTTGAGGATCATGTTCTTGTTTAGAGATTATCTGGTTCGTAATTTTCTGCTCCCTTTAGTTTCTGTCTATCTATCTAATTGGTTTCTCCGTAATGGTTTAATGGTTTAGACTTTAGCCACAGGTAATCCCACAATTCTACTCGCCCGCATGCTTGCACCCTCTTTCTCTCAGGCAGTGTAACGCAATGTTTCTGAGGCCGATGACATAATCGTTAGATGTATCTTCAGGTGAGTACATGTATTGAACTGTAGTTTAAACGATGTCTTTCAATTTTGCAAGAATTTGTTTTTTGGTGCGTTTCTTTTATTGGCTGTTAGCATCAGATTCTTTGCCAACTTTAACTTATGAGTCTGGTTTGATATGATAATAGTTAATCCGGTAAGAATTGAGGTACTTGAACCACCTAACAAGGGCATCTGAAACACAATTCAAAACCCTAGAGAACATGAGACTAATATCATGAAAAAAAAGAAAAAGACGAGATGTTTCTTACTTTGTCAATAGATCTTCTGTATGGCTATGTTTCCTTCTGAGACAAATATCATGGAAAAAAAATATTACTTTGTCAATAGGCCTTCTCTATGGGTATGCTTCCTCGAGACAACCATCCTAGCATTTTCCCATTCCTGGACCAAACGCGTCTACTTCTATGCCTGTAATTTTCCAAACCTCAATGAACCTTACCCATCCTAGCTGACTTCGGGTGGAGACGATACAATTTTTTGGCAGGAAATGACGCTTTGGTGCTTCAATTTACCACTGCACCGAATCTGTCCCATCTGATCAATCTCCTCTTACATCGTCTAATTCAACTCTATCACCCTAAATATCAAGTGCTCGTATACATCGATTACATTGATTCAAGTACGCTCTACTTCCTCAAATTTCTATCTGAATTTTTGAAATTACATAACACAATCTACAATTCTACATAAGAACAGAGTCTTCTACACCAAGCAATTGTTTGTTAATTTGAAATTGTAACCAGTGAAATGAATGTGTTTTAGGTAGTGGGTTTGTATGGATATTGTTTGTTAATTTGAAATTGTAACAAGTGAAATGAATGTGTTTTAGGTAGTGGGTTTGTATGGATATTGTTTGTTTGTTTAAAAGTGAAATTATTTATTTACATTATTTGAATGCGTGTAATCAATTATTTATTTATAAAAAAATGTATGATCTATTTATTAGAATTGGTATGATGGGAAAAAATTGTGTTTATATTGTATTTTATTTATTATAAATTTACTAAATTTATTTATTGTGCAAAGGGAGAGGGAGGGGTGAGAGGGAGACGAAAGGGGGAGAGGGGGAGAGTGAGAGTGAGGGAGCAGCCGAAAGTGAAGGGCAGAGGGAGGGAGATTGCGGAGGGGTGATGGGAAGTGGGGGTGGGGGAAGAGAGAGAGAACAAGGGTGTAGGGAGAAGAAGAATGAGGGGGGAGGGACAATGAGGGGGTGTGGGAGAGAGAAAGAGAGAGAAGCAAGGGGAAGGGGGGGGGGGAGGGAGGGAGGGGGGGGGGGGGAGGGTGCGTGAGAGTGAGGGGTGGGGGAGAGCGAGGGGGAGGATGGAAGAGGGCGAGGGGGAGGGAATGCGAGGAGACGGAGGGATAGAGAAAGAGGGAGGGGGGGAGGGATTGAAGGAGAGAGGGGGAGGGAAGGGCATGGAGAGGAGCAACGGGGAGGAAGGGAGAGGGGGAGGAGGAGGAGGTTGAGGGAGGGGGAGGGGGCTAGAGAGAGAGAGTTGGAGGGATGTATATAGAGAGAGATGGGAGGGGGGGAAGTGAGAAGGGAGAGGGAGAGAGGGAGAAGGGGGTAGGAGAGAGAGAGAGAGAGAGAGTTAGGGGAGAGAGGAAAATATAGAGACAAGGAGGGAGAGATGCTGGGGAGAGATGCTGGGGAGAGAGAGAGGGGGCGGGTGGGGGGAGAGACAAGAGAGAGAGAGAGGAAGGGGGTATGGAGAGACGAGAGAGAGAGAGAGAGAGAGAGAGGAGGGGGGTAGGGAGATATGAGAGAGAGAGAGAGAGAGAGAGAGAGAGAGAGGGAGGGAGGTAGAGAGAAAGAGAGAGAGGGTTGGTGAGACAGAGTGAGAGAGGACAGGACAATGTAGTGTAGAGAGGGGAGTGAGTGAGAGCGGAGCGAGGGGGTGAGGGAGGGAGAGAGAGGGTGAGTGATGGCGGGGAGGAAGAGAGGGATATGGGGAGGGGAAGAGAGGGAGAGGGGGAGGGAGAGTGAGTGTGGAGGGAGGAGGAGAGCGATAGCAAGGGAGAGGGAAAGGGAGAGGGAGAAAGGGGGGATGGAGTGGGATTGAATGGGAGGAGGTAGGGGTTTTGGGGAGGGAGGGCGAGGGGAGGAGTGTGAGCAAGAGAAACTGGGTGGGGGAGAGAGAGGGAGAGTGAGGGGTTAATGGGCGGGGAGGGGGAAGGAGAGAAAGAGAGGGGGAGGGAGGCGGGGAGACAGAGACGAGGGGGAGAGGAGGGAGAGAGAGAGAGGGGAGGGGAGAGAGAGAGAGGTAGAGAGAGAGAGGGGAGGAGCGAGAGAGGGAGGGATATAGAGAGAGATAGGGGGGAGGGTGAGGGGGAGATAGAGAGAGGGGGTAGGATAGGGAGAGTGCGAGGGAGAGAGGGAGAGAAGGAGGGAGAGAGAGAGGGGGGGGTGGGGTGGGGAGATCGATGGGGAGAGGGAGGAGGAGGGAGGTCGGAGAGGTGGGGTGTGAGTTAGAGGAGGGGTTGGGAGAGGGGGAGGGAGAGAGAGGGTGAGTCATAGTGGGGAGGGAGAAGGGGGGGGGCAGGGTGAGTGTGGGGGAGAAGCAGTGCAACCGTGTGGGGGGAGAGGGATAAGGAGAGGTAGAGGGACAAGGATCGAAGGGGAGGGGGGGGGGTGGAGGTGGAGGTAGGTGGAGAGGGGGATTATGAGAAATAGATAGGGGGTAGTGGAGAGGGAGGGAGGGAGAGGGGGAGAAAGGGGGGAATGGGATACGAGGGAGAGGAAAAGTGAGGGAGGGGGATGGGGGGTGAGAGAGAGGGGGGGGGGGGGAGGGAGTGCGGGAGAGAGAGAGAGAGAAGGGCGGGGAGGGAGTGCGGGAGAGAGAGAGAGAAGGGTGGGGAGGGAGAGTGTGGGGTAGAAGGAGTGTGATGGTGTGGAGGAGATGGGGAAGGAGAGGTAGAGGGACAAGAATCGAATGGGAGTAGGTGGGGGTGGAGGTGGAGGTGGAGGTAGGTGGAGGTGGTGAGTGTGAGCAAGATCAAGGGGGTAGTGGAGAGGGAAGGAGGGAGAGGGAGGGAGGGTGAGGGGGGAATAAGATGTGAGGGAGAGGGAGAGAGAAGGAGGGTGTGGAGAGAGAGGGGAGGGAGAGGGAGAGAGAGAGGGAGAGAGAGAGGGGGGGGGATGATAGGAGGGGAGAGAGAGATAGAAAGAGGGAGGGTGGAGGGAGAGCCAAGGGGAGATGGGGAGGCAAAGTTAGAGAAAGGGGGTCATGGAGAGTGAGGGGGAGAGGGAGGGAGATAAGTGGGAGTGACATTGTGGAAGGAAGAGGGGCTAGGAGAGGGAAGGGAGTGAGATAGAGAGAGGAGTGCAAGAGGGAGGGGGAGAGGGAGAGGGAGAGGGATAAGGAGGGAGGGGTGGATGAGGGGTGGAGGGGAAGGGTGGGAGGTGGAAGAGAGAGAGGGAGGTGGGGATATGAGGGAGAGGGAGAGGGAGAGGGAGAGGGAGAGAGGGAGAGGTAGAGAGGGAGAGGGAGAAGGGGAAAGAGTGGAGAGAGAGAGAGAGAGAGAGAGGAGGGGAGAGTGAGAGACAGGGAGAAAGAGGGGGGAGAAAGTGAGGGGGAGAGAGTCCATGTAGCATAAGGATATCCATTTGTATATGGATTTCCTAAATGGTTGGAAGGAACTTTTTCCCCATCATCCGAGCCATATAATCCATATGTACAATAAATGGTGGAGCATTATTTTGTGAAACATAAAAGGGTCATGTCCTAGTTGGATCATTGGAGAAGCTTCCAAGGGATTTGGTACCACTTGACCCATATGGTTTCTAGACATATACATTTTCATCGCATCCTCGTACAATCTATCTAATGTAATATTGTCAAGGCCCCTGACCTACAACCAATAAAATGCCATTATGAATTGTTAACCCATACAATCAAATGTAGTGACCACTATCATTCTAACTCCTTGATTGTAGTGTAAACCAAATCAACAAAATAATCTATTTTTAAATATGGATAATAGTTATTATGACTAAGTATTTTGTAATTGTACTATCTCAATTAATACTTCTCAACTAATAATGCATAAATCGACAAGGGATTTTGTCAAGAAAATACCATGTAAAATACTTTCAAAGTGAAGAAACTAAAGATTATTCCTAACACATTGCATAAGTCAAGAAGGGATTGTGTCAAAACATAGATAAAAAAATATCATATAAGACCCTTTCAAAAATGAAGGAACTAAAATTATGCCTCACATTCTAAGGCCATTTGGAAATGCAAATCAAAGAGCCCCATGTAAGATATTTTCAAAAGTGAAAGGATTAAAGATGATGGTTCACAGTCCAAATCCATTTGAAGACACAAATCAAGAAATATTACATAAGATCATTCTAAATTAGAATTAAAAAATAAATAAATAATTCTTCACAATCCAAGTCCATTTAGATATACAAATAAAGAAATCTCTTGTAATATTTTTTCAACATCAAAAAAGTAAAAATGATGTTTCACATTACAAGCACATTTGGAAAGACCCAAGAAGATGTAATAACAAGGAAACATTCATATCTAATAACAATAATATTTACTATGTTTATTATTTTGAGAATTAAGACTTAAACTAACCTATTGAGCACATTGGAAAAAAATGAAAGATAAATAAAGCACACCTTCCATTTTATTGGAAGAGGTGCCCTTTAACTCAAAACAAACAACGGTTCATATATAATGTTAAAAGCATGCATCAAGCCATAAGATGGTAATATTTTGCATAAGTTGGTTTCAATACATGCCCACCTTCTGATTCACTTTTGTCCTGTAGGATCCCTTTAAGAAAAATGAATAGAAATATAGTGATCAAAGTTGTACATTTGGTATTCCTTTTTATCTCATTCTTGTGAAACACAAATACCACTCACTATTAGGATTTAAGAGAACACATTCTAATTGGAAATTTTATTATAAGTTGGAATTATGTAAGTTCCACACCTCATGAAGGATGTGCTCCACTTGGTCATTGAAAATAGAAATCCAAGCTTCCCCACTTGAATCAAATGCCCTGACCACCATAATATACCTACAACATGCGAGAATGCGAAAAGAAAAATCATTGAAACAACATGGACTTTGAGAATCTTTAGAGCATAAATAAAGGGTTCCTATATAATTTATTAATCCAACATTATAGCCACAATTAGACCACTAGAAGAAGTGGTTGTCTATGTTAAAGATCAATTCACTTAAAACGACCCAACAAAATGAAAAACAAAAACAAAAACAAAAGAACGCAGGGTCAACTATAAGTATGGAATATAAACTTCTTGTTTGATGGACCATCCTAATCAAGAAATGTTGGCAAGTATCACCATTATCAATCCCTAAACTAAATGTTGAATTTTATAGCTAGAATTTTTTATTCTCTACACCTAAGTGTCATGTGCTAAAAATGTACAAAACTGAGACAACTATAATTTCTCTAAATTCAATACAATTCATCACCAAACTTCACATTTATGTTTGGATTCTTCCATTTTATAGTCAAATGGTTTGAATTGCCATTAAAATCAGAACAAATGAGCATTAGAGATATACATATTATGTTTGAAGTCTGGCTCTCATATGCTTTGACACTAGTAAAAAATATATAGCAATCTAGGTGTAAGGTTACCTTTGGATGCATGCTTCTGACAACCTTGACACTAATAACCTAATCCGATCTCTTCAATCACTTTACAATCGCAAGTCTTGAAAGCATGGTACCACATTGGTTGATGAGAATTAATAAAGCTAGTATATACTCTAGCATTGAAGTAAGTTCCATCGACAAGAGGAAAAGCAAACCAATTAAGAAAAAATGAGCAACATTATATCCAAAAAAAACCTAAAATAGATCCTGTGGCAATACAATCATACAAACCTTTCCTTCAACTATAGAAGGTTCAATGATTTGAGAAGGGAATGCACGTTCAAACTATAAGGATTTGGAACCAGCCCTTGCAGTTCCACTGGGAAGGGTGGATCCAACAAATGCCATAAATGAATGATTTGAGAAACGAATGCACATTCAAAATATAGGGATCTGGAACCAGCCCGTGTAATTCCACTAGGAAGGGTGGATCCAATAGATTCTATAGATGATCTCTTTCCATCTATGTCATACCTATAAAAAAATACAATATGAAGCATTACATAAAGTGCTTACTAGGTGGATGATACAAAAATACAAACTTGAAAGAGGTACAAAAAGGTTCAAGTTGGTTATGAATGCTTTACCAAGAATGAATCTTTTGAGCAACTAGGAGATCTAGATTTATCATCAGAGTACTCCTACTTGTAGTAGATAAAGAAACTCATGCAATAGTGTAACATATTGAAAATTTTACTGAAATTACGCACATATTTGTTTTTGCAAGACAATGTATATGTTTGCATTCATGTATTCACTCTGTTTATCTTCATCATACCATTTCCAAGAATGGTTGTACTTATGGATTTGTGCATTTCGTTAAATATTTAATGAACTAGCTTGTAGTTCCATATTTTTTTCGCCACATGATTTTCTAGCAGAACCTTATATTTAATTATGCGTATTTATGGTCATTTTTAATCTGGTTATCTCAGCTTCATGACAAAAACATTGCTATTATGATTTGAACAACAGACTTGATCAAAATTATTACACAACTTATAAGGTCTTGGGCCTTATCTAGCTTCACTATCCTTCAATATAACCCATTGTATGTGTTATCATAACAGTATTATTTATCTATATAGCGTGGAATATTTTCCATCACAGTTATGTTTAACGTTTATGTTATTGTGCTCGTCACCTAAGCATAATTAGTTATTTGGTTTCCCATTGAATTTCATGCATAGCCCATGCATCAATCATAAAAAAAAAGTATATATATATATATATATATATATAACACTTAAATATCCCATTATATTTACATAGGTGAGTTTGTATAGTTTGCATAGCCATTGTTATGCTTACACAAATTTAATGTGTTCACTCATGATGCTAACTTAGGAGAATTCATAAGATTAATGTAGCTATAGTTTGGTATGCTCGGTTCATGTTTGTTTTCTCATAATACTAACTTAGCCCACGATGCTGGGACAATATACCACATCGATTTTTCATTTAATGTTTGGTATATTATTCATGGCTCTGATATATTTGTTTGAGTCCTCTTTTGTTTATGGTGCCAAGTAGGGTGTCTTTCTTAGCGTTAAGCTAATGCATAACAACTCGTTTTGCAGGTGTTCAATGAATTCAAGAACTACAGGTCGATCCTTAAGTTCATAGCCATGATCTCTCTTAACTCTAAGTTATGATTTCACGTCAACAAGCAACAAGGCAAACACTCACAAGAGAACGAACGCATCATAGTTTGAGAACACCACGTCACAAGTTTTAGCTGTAGGTCACAATAGTGATGGCCAACATGGAGTTCTTATTTACGATGGTAATTAGTGTAGCCAACTAACTGGCAGTAGATTGACACGTATTGAACAAGTTTGGTAGTTCACCGGTCTGATTCTTAACTTAAATCCATTGTACTTCAGCCCCGGTGAATGCAGCGAGGGTTTTCTCCTTGGAGAAGACTCTCGACACTTCATTGTTTTCATTTTGTTCCCTGAGATTTTTGCTCTGCAAAAATCTTGTAGGATGCGAGCAATGGATTGAGCCTTTTTATTTAACATTCCAATTCCATGTTTCAATATTATTTGTATTCATAAGGGGATTATATCAAGGGATTCACCTTGCTACAGGATTTCATGGAATCGTTATGTTTTTTGTCATCCCTCTCAAGGTAATGTGTAACGTTACTTTCTTTCTTACAGTCTTTCGACTATGCATATTTATTTATATATTGTGCATTTACTAATACATTATTTGTTTATTGTTATAAGTTTTTCCTTCCCATACATTGAGGGTATTGTAGGCCTGAGGAAGTTTGAGGGATGAAGCTATGGTAAGCCTCCCTTCCTCGGTCCATTAACACAAAGGATGATTATCAGGGTTTGAAAGCATTGTTTGACCTTTGCATTCCATCATGCTTGAATTTTCTTGCAAGTCTTAGCTCAGACTCTCGTCCTGGAAGCTTGTTATCATGAAATACGAATGGTTGCGGTTTGTTTATGAATGCTCAACACCAAGCTATGGCTCCCTGAGCCTTGTAACTTTGTTCTTATGATTAATAAAAGCATGAGAAGGGATAATGTATCCCAATTTTTGATTCCTGTGTAATATGTATTGATATCGTTGTTTATTTGTTTAAAAATAGGGTTCAATATATAATGTTTTTCTCTTTCAGTTCTAAATAGAGCCTTCGTGCTCCATTATTTCAATTAAATTTGTTGTTTAATATTTATACTTAGCTTATGATTTTCGCTTGAATTAATCTTGTTGCTCATTCTATTTATAATGAGTGATTGGATATTTTGTTTACACTGTAAATGTTGATGGATTCAAACCCTACAACTCACTAATGGATGAAGCACGATTTCACTGTGCACTTATGTTTTCATAATGAGTCTCTATAAATGTTTATATTCAATGGACCTATCCCATACGGGATTTTTTGTGGCCCTCTTTATTTTCCTCTAGAAATCGTTTGACTTTCTTTTATATTTAATTCTAGGTTATTAGTTAACAAGCCCAAGCTACGAGCTATGAGGTCATAGTTTTTTAATAGCTTGATCCTCAAGCTCCTAAGGACATACACAATGTTTTATGTGAACTATGTTATGAAATATCATGTTCAGTATTTTGTATAAGTGACGATATGACAACTCGTGCCCCTCTTGGGTTCTTGGATAACCCTTTGTTTACTTCGAAATTTAATACATAAGCTCTTGTTTTCTATTTAATTAGTTTCAATGGCCTTTATGTAGCAAATCCCTGCCATGTACAAGTATTGTTTTTGTTTCTTATTTTATCATGCATACAAGATACTTGGGAGAGGATTCGTCCTCTTCCCATATCGTCGTTATGTTACTCATATTGAGTATGGTCATAATGTAATATTTTCTTTGTTTTGTTTCACTTGATACCATTGTATTATGGTATTTTTTATGGATATTCGCTCCCATCATGGAGCTGCAATATTTCTTACTATTATATAAATTATTTGTATTATTGTTATATGTTTTGTTTATATATTATTATATATAATCCCACCGTGAACATAGGGTACAGTAATCCTGCAAAGGGTTTAGTCATTTTCCCTATCGCGAGTAATCCTGCAAAGGGTTTAGTCATTTTCCCTATCGCGATTGGGAGTGTTATAGGATCTTTCTCCATATTACTATTTTTATAATAATACAACTTATAAACAGAATAACTATATTATTTATATAAAAAAAACAACTATGTTATATGTTTGAAGCATAAAAGAAGGTTTGTTATTGTTTAATTTGTACAGTATCTCTGCTCTAGTTTTTAATAAGAATTAAATTTATATCCCTATTTTTTAAACTGTAAAAATAATTATGCTCTTTATTTTAATACATAACAGTGAGAACATTCATAAAAATCCAATAAAATTGTAGTTATATAGAACATAAATATTCTACATATTGCTAGGTTAACTGTTTATCATTAATATTAAGCATTTTTTAACATATTTAAGAAGATTTTACTATTGTAATAACATAAGAACATAAGATAATTACTTTCTTGAAAACATAAAGTGTTAAACAATCCTGAGTAAGCCATTAACTCAAACATAAAAATAATATTAGATTTATGTACTAAACCCTTGGATCAACCAACCATTTCTTAAAAGATACAAAATTAAATAAATCAAGAGTTCAAAAACCTCAAATAACGTATCTGAACTTTGTTTCTTCCAAATTTCTATGGAACAGTCGTATTCCACCATACCATAGATTACTACTGCAGTTCATAAACTCTCAAATTGAGTAGATAATCACCCCCGAGCCAGACCAAGATTACTAAGAAACTAGAACCTAAGGATGTTTTTGTGTGAAATTCTTCCTTAAGTAGACTTGCCAATAGAATATCTTTAATGAGTTTTCTTGTTCCTGCAAATATTTCCTTCTTTTCCAAGGAGTGCACACTCCAAAACTCTTATGCTTGGACCAAAATCCATGAGCATTCAATAGGAAACTAGGTTGGACATGTACTGTAGAAATGGGAATACTTACCTCTACAATCTACCCTATATACTATTCATTTTTCATCTTCTTAGTCCATTTTCCAGGAATGGATTTATTCTCTCTTTTTGGATTCAAGAAAATGTTAGCAGCTGAGAAAATTAATTAATGGAAAAGAAGTAAAGAGAAGCCTCTCCCTTTCTTCCTTTCCCTTTTTATCTTTTATGCTTTCAAGAAAGAGTAGTTAGGGTTGATTTTATTTCCTCACAATTCTTGAAAATAATAATAATTATTTCTCTCATATGATTTATCATTTCTCTTTTTAAAATTTAATTACTCACTCAAGTCCTAATTCCCTAATAAGCTTGGTCTCTCTTTCAACAAGTTGTCCCATAGCAAGTAGGTAGAACATTTAAAAATAGTAAACCACTTTAATCTCATAAAGTGTTATTTTTCCATGATGTCTTACATCTTTCATAGGTCCAAGTCTTAAAACATATTTACATGCAAGTTTATTTATTTATTTACATAGGGGTAAAACTCTTTGGATGCTACATCCCACCCCCCTTAAAGCAACACCATCCTAATGTTATTATATGCAAATAGGAAAGGATAGGCTTCTCTCATAGCCTCCTCCCTTTCCCAAGTAGCTTATTTATGTCCATAGTGCTTCCATATCACTTTCACTTGGGTTATAGTTCTGTTCCTGAGCCGTGTGTCCCTCCGGTATAGTATACATTATGGTTCTAGCAGGAATTGCCATTCTGGTTCTACCTCCAATAAGTTCTACTCAATAACATGTTTAGGATCATAAACATATTTCTTTAAAAGAGATACATGAAGCACACTATGGACTTTAATATGGGCTAGTAGTGACAATGATAAGCAACATGGCCTATCCTTGCTAGTATTTCAAATGGTCCATAATATTTTGGTGCAAATTTACTGCACTTCCCCAATTTGAGAGTACTTCTCTTTGCTTTAAATTTCAAGTATACATGATATCCCACCTAATACTCTTTTTCTTTTTGAAACTTATCTGCATAACTTTTTTTCTGATCATGTGCTTCTTTTGAGTTATGTTTGAACTTGTCTACTAATTTTTCCAAATCCTTTAGTAGATCTGGTCCTAACATCAATCTATCCACTGGGTCATCCCATGTGACCATTGTTCTGCATTTTATGCCATATAAAACCTCAAAAGGTGACATTTTAGTGGAATCTTGGTATCCATTATTATAGGAAAACTTATCCAAATGTAAGGAATCTTCCCATTGTGAGGGATTTTGCATAACATATATCCTCAACATGTCTTTGAGGATCTAATTAGTATGTTTTGTTTTTCCATCATTTTGCAGATGGTAAGAAGTACTAAAATTCAATTGAGTGTTTAAACCAAAAAAAAAAAAACTCTCCAAAAATTACCTGAAAAATTGGAATCCTGACAGATATAATTTCCTTTGGAATTCCGAGCAATATGAAAATCTCTTGCAAGAAGATTTCAACAATATTAACATATTTGTAAGTCGAATTTACTAGAATGAAATGTGCATATTTTGATAATTTTTCCACAACTACATTTATAGAGTCGTTTTGATTTTTACTCTTAGGTATACCAATAATGAAATCCATATTGATTACCTCCAATTTCCATTCAGGTATAGGTAGGAGCTGAAGTAAACCAGTTGGATGTTGGTGAACAGTTTTAATCTGCTGACACTCTTAACACCTTTCTATGTAATCTATTATGCCTACCTTCATTTTAGGCCAAAAATAATGCTTTTTGATGGCTATTATCATTTTCTGATAACCAGGGTGCCTAGAATAAGGTTTTTTGTGAAATTATGTCAAGATTTGATATCTAAAATTTGTTGTTTCAAGAATGTACATCCTTCATTTTGACCAAAGGAAACCTTTCTCATCATTGTTGTAACCTTGTTGTTGCTGTCCTAAGCCATTTTCTGCATTTTTTCTCTTATTTCATCATAAAATGTGTCATTTTTCAAGGCTGTTCAGATATCCTCTTTCAAATTTTCTTTTGTTTTACTCAAGGAAATTTCAAAAAGTAGATGTACCCTCCTACTCAAGGAATCTGATACTTTATTTTCTTTACCTTTAATATGATTGAACTCAAATTCATATTCACTAATGAAATCCAACCAGCGTGCTTTCCTAGCATTCAATTTAGGATGTTCAAAAATATATCTTAGGCTCATATTATCAATTTGTAGCATAAATTTATTCCCCATAAGGTAATGCCTACACATTCTTAAGGCATGTATGTTTGCAGCTAGTTCAAGGTCATGTGTGGCATAGTTTCGTTCACAATCTTTGAGTTTATGTGTTTCATAAGCAATCACATGGTCATCTTGTAGCAAAACACCTCCTAGACCTTATTTTCATGCATCTTTGAAAACTACAAAATCTTTGTTTGAATCTGCAATTTTCAACACCAATGCTAAATTTGTGAACAATTCTTTAAGCTTCTGAAAGCTTACCTCACATTGATCACTCCAAAAAAATTTGAATTCTTTTATTTGTAAGGAAGTGATAGGGTAGGCTATCTTAGAAAAAATTTCTATGAATTTTCTATAATATCGTGCTAATCCCTTAAAGGATTGTACATCAGAAACGTTTTGCAGATTAGGCCAATCCATGATTTCCTTAATATTCTCCAGTTCTACTACTATTCCTTCTTCAAAAATAATATTCTTAAGTTATTGTATTTCCTTTTTGAAAAAGTCATACTTAGAGAATTTGGCATATAGCTTGTGTTCCCGTAATGTGCGCAACACTATCCTTAAATGCTCTGCATGTTTTATTCACTCTTTGAATAAATAAAAATATCATCGATCAACACGAGAAAAAACTTATCTAAGTATTGGCTAAAGACAATGTTCATCATGCACATAAAATTTGCAGGTGCATTTGTTAAGCCTAAAGGTATCACAACAAACTCATAATGACATATCTAGTTCTAAAGGAAGTTTTACAAATGTCTTCCTCTCGAATACTCACATGGTGATATCTAGATATTAAGTCAATCTTGGAGAAGAAATTAGCTCCCCCGACTTGATCAAATAAGTCATCAATTCTTGGAAATGGATATTTGTTCTTAACAGTCAATTTATTAAGTTGACAATAATCAATGCCCATCCACATAGTTCCATCTTTCTTTTTCACAAAAAGAATAGGTACTCCCTAGGGTGATACACTTGGCCTAATGTATCCCTTTTCAAGCAAATCATGTACCTGAATTTTGAGCTCTACTAATTATGGGGTACTCATTCGATAAGGTTCCTTTGAGATGGGTACTTCTCCTAGAACTAAGTTTATAAAGAAGTCTAATTCTCTCTTAGGTGGAAGCCTCAGTATTTCATTCAGAAATACATATTTAAACTCCATCAAAATAGGAAATTCCTCTATTTTCTGTTGTGTCTCATCTTTACAATTTTGAATGCTTACTGGATATGGTTTACAACCTTTTCAGACATTCCTTTTAAGTTGTAATGCATAAATTTGTCACACAAAATTCTTTCTAGGCTTCCCCCTTACTAAGACAGGATTTCCTACATCATCATTACACGTGAGAGTACTCTCTACACAGTTTAGGATTACATGATGCCTCTCTATCCAATCCATCCCAATCAAAACATCATAGGATCCAAGAGGTAAAATGTTCAAATCTGTAGTAGTTTTCAGACCATTTAAATTCAACAAACAATATTTAGCTAGTTCAGAAAATCTTCTTTTAGTGCCAATAGCTAATTGTACCATCCATGGTTTAGGATGTTTTTTGTTATATAAACCACATTTTCCACTATTTTGGGGGATATGTAACTACAAAATGCACCCGAATCAATCAAAATAGAAACATAATGCATAAATATTTTACCTTCTATATCTATCATAGATGGTTGAAACTCGGCTTGATGATCATATAATGTTGCACATATTCGAGGAGTCCTTTCCATATCATTAATAGTAGGTTCTTCTTACAAATTATTCAAAGCCTTTCCCTTACGATTAGTCTAATATCTAAGGAAATGAGGTCCTTGACATTTCCAACATTGCACCATTCTAGGTATTGTTTTGTTTCTTGAATAAGGAGTTGGTTTAGTACCATTTTGGGATGGAATATTTGAATGATACTCACTCTTAGTAGCACTTTTTGTACTCTAAAAAATTTTACTCATTGGAAATCTACTACTATTATTTCGATAAGTTGTTGGTTTATATCCCTTTTTTCTTCGTTCAGAAAATGTTTTATTAATATTTCAAGTTCTTTCCTTATCTTCTACTATGTTTTGACTATGCTCATAGCACAATATAGCCTTGTATAAGGATTCATCCAGAGTATTTGGGGCATAAGACTCTATTATGTTTGCAAAATAAGCTGGCAAGCAACTTAATAATATCTAAATTTTAATTTTCTCTTCAATGTAGGGAACATAGTGCAATAGTTCCATAAATTTGGTGATTAATCCATCCATGGTCATAGAACCCATTTTCAACTCATGAAATTCTTTAATATTTTTATCATAAAATATTTCTGAGAGATACTTTTCCTTAAACAGTCTTTTAAATTCTGACCAATTAATATTACCTTCATTTATTCCTTTGGTGAGTTTCAAATCCCTACACCAACGAGCAGCCTTTCCATTAAGATTATAAATTTCCAACCGGGATCTTAGTTCACTTGGATAGGCATAAACATGGAAGTATTTTGGCATTCCAAGCAACCATTCTTCTAGTTTCTCACCTGAATATTTTTTCACCATCAAAGATAGGTTCCTTGATATTTTTAATTCACTATTCAATTCTGAGTGATGTGAGTGTTTTAAACATCTTATGATATCGAGGTAGAGATAAGGACTTAGAAAAGCTAGTACTGTAACTACTTTTCTCATATTTGTAGGAGGAACTTGATTCATATTTTGTTTCCCCTTTTCTTTTTCCTATTTAGAAAATCCTTCCATTGTGTTACTAGAAGTATGGGATGGGTTATGCTTCATTTCAGTTAAATTTTGCACTAAGACTTCATTTAATTAATGGTGTGCTTGTTTGTCTTTAATATTATCTCTTTAAAACTCTATAGTTCATATTTTGAAATTTTCATAGTTTTAAAAATTTATGAGGGTGTAACATTCTGATGCTCACCATCTAAACTGACCCAGATTCCCCTTCCTATTGAGGTGGGTCCAGCTATCCTTGTTGACTATATTTCCTTTCTGCACTCATAGTTCTTAATGATTTTATTATTACTATTGTATTTGATTTTGAATATGGTATTCCAACTCTTCTTTCATTTCGACGGCTTCCCAATCCCTCTCCAATTCAACTCCATTTCTATTTGTTCTCAATATTAAATTATATAACTGTCCCAATATTGAATTCTGATTTCCTAGTTGAACTGGCAGATTTGGTTGTGTTGCTTCTGGAAGTGTCATCAACTACCTTATGTGAATAAAATAAAATTTTATTAGTTTACATAAATGTACAGAAATATTTTTGAAAATATGTGGACAAGCCCATAGGTCGCACAATGTTGCAACCTAGGCTCTGAAACCAATTGTAACATCTCGAAAAATTTACCCAAATTACGCGTAGTTTGTTTTTTGTAAGACAATGTATATGTCTGCATTCATTTATTCACTATGTTTATATTCATCATACCATTTGTGGGAATGTATGTGCTTATGGGTTTGTGCACTTCGCTAAGCATTTAATGAACTAGCTTGTAGTTCCATATTGCTTTCCGCACATGATTTGCTAGCAGAATCTTATATTTAATTCTATGTATTTATGGTCATTCGTAATATGTTTATCTCATCTTCATGATAAAGACATTGCTATTATGATTTGAACAACATACTTGATTAAAATACTTGCACCTTAACTTATAAGGTCTGGGGCCTTAGCTAGCTTGACTAGCCTTCACTATTGCCCATTATATGTGTTATCATAACAATATTATTTATCTATATAGCATGGAATATTTTCCATCACAGTTATGTTTAATGTTTACGTTATTGTGCTCATCACCTAAGCGTACTCATTTGTTTGGTTTCCCATTATATTTACATAGGTGACTTTGTATAGTTTACATAGCCATTGTTAGGCGGCTTACACAACTTTAATTTTTTCACTCATGATGTTAACTTAGGCGAATTCATAAGATTAACATATATATAGTTTGGTATGCTTGATTCATGTTTGTTTGCTCATAATACTAACTTAGCCCACGATGGTGGGACAACCTGCCACATCGATCTCACATTTAATGTTTGGTATATTATTCATGGCTTTTATATATTCGTTTGAGTCCTCCTTTGTTTATGGTTCCACGTAGGGTGGCTTGCTTAGCGTTAAGCTAATGCATAACAACTCGCTTTGCAGGTGTTGAACGAATTCAAGAACTAAGGGTCAATCCTTAAGATTATAGACATGATCTCGCTTAACCCTAATTTATGTTTCCACGTCAACAAGCAACAAGGAAAGCACTCACAAGAGAATGAATGCATCATAGTTTGAGCACACCATGTCACAAGTTTTAGTTGTAGGTAACAATAGTGCTGGCCAATGTGGAGTTCTTATTTACAATGGTAATTAATGTATCCAACTACCTGGAAATAGCTTGAGGCGTATTGAACAAGTGTGGTAGTTCATCGGTCTCATTCTTCATTTAAATCCATTGTACTTCAAACTCGGTGAATGCAATAATGGTTTTATCCTTGGAGAAGCCTCTCGAGACTTCATTGTTTTCCTCTTTTTCCATGAGGTTTTCGCTCTGTAACTCCTGGAGGTTGCAAGAAATTGACTAAGCCTTCTATAGGTTGTATCATGCAAGGAGAGTTTTAGTTAACATGCCAATACCATGTTTCAATCTTATTCGTGTTCATAAGAGGATGTTATCGAGGGATTTACTTTTCTACAGTATTTCATGAAGTCATGATGCTTTCTGACGTCCCTCTCAAGGTAATGTGTAATGTTCCTTTCTTTCTTACGGTCTTTCGACTCTACATATTTATTTATATATTGTGCATTTACTATTACATTCTTTGTTTATTGTTGTAGGTTTTTCCTTCACATCCGTTGAGGATATTGCAGGGGCTAGGAATTTTGAGTGAGGAATCTACGGTAGGCCTCCCTTCCTTAGTCCATTAACACAAAGGATGATTATCAGGGTTCGAATCCCCTATTTGACCTTTGCATTCCATCATGCTTGAATTTTTCTTGCAAGTCTTAGCTCAGACTCTCATCCTGGAAGCTTGTTATCACAAAATACGAATGGTTGGGTTTTTTTATGAATCCTCAACACCGAGCTATGGATCCCCGATCCTTGTAACTTTGTTCTTGTGATTAATAAAAGCATGAGCATGGATAACGTATCATGTTTTTTGCTTCCTGTGTAATATGTATTGATATTGTTGTTTATTTGTTTAACAATAGGGTTCAATACATAATGTTTTGTTATTTTAGTTCTGAATAGAGCCTTCGTGCTCCATTATTTCAATTAAATCTGTTGTTTAGATTTATACTTATCTTATGATTTTTGCTTGGATTAAGCTTGTTGCTCATTCTGTTTAAAACGAGTGATTGAATATTGTGTTTACAATGTAAATGTTGAGGGATTCAAACCATGTAACTCGCTAATGGATGAATCATGATTTCACTGTTGCTCTTATTTTATTTGCACACTTATGTTTTAATAACGAGTCTGTATAAATGTTTATATTCAATGGCCATATCCCCTGTTGGACTTGTTGCGGCCCTCTATATTTTCCTGTAGAAATCGTTTGACTTGTTTTTATATTTAATTCTAGGTTATTAGTTAACGAGCCCAAGCTACGATCTATGAGGTCGTAGCTCTGTAATAGCTCTGATACTCAAGCTCCTAAGCACATACACAATGTTTTACGTGAACTCTGTTATGAAAGATCATGTTCAGCATTTTGTATAAGTGATGATATGGCAAATCGTGGCCATGTTGGGTTCTCGGATAACCATTTGTTTACTTTGAATCTTAATACATAAGATCATGTTTGCTATTTAATTAGTTTTGATGGCCTTTCTGTAGCAAATCGATGCCATGTAGAATTATTTCTTTTGTTTCTTATTTTATCATGCATACATGATACTTGGGAGAGGATTCGACCTCTTCCCATATTCTTGTTATGTTACTTGTATTTCCCTATGGTCATATTGGTAATACTTGCTTTCTTTTGTTTCAGTTGATACCATTGTATTATGGTATTATTTTATGGATATTCGATCCCATCGTGGAGCTGTAATTTTTCTTACTATTATATAAATTATTTGTATTATTGTTATATGTTTTGTTTATATATTATTATATATCATCCCACCGTGATCATAGGGGTATACTGACCCTACAAAGGGTTTACTCATTTTCCCTATCGCAGTTGGGAGTGTTATAGGAGATTTCTCCATATTACTATTTTTATAATAATACAACTTATAAACATAATTACTCGATTATTTATATAAAAAAAAACAAACGTGTTTTATGTTTGAAGCATAAAAGAAGTTATGATATTGTTTAATTTGTACAATACTCTAGTTTTTAATAAGCAATAAATTTATATCCCTATTATTTAAATTGTAAATAGAAGTCTACTCTTTATTTTAACACAGAATAATAATAAAAATCCAATGAAAAGATAGTTATATAGAACAAAAATATTCTACCTATTTATAGGTTAATTGTTTAGCATTACTAAGTAGTTTTTAGCATATTTAAGAGGATGTTAGTACTGTAATAACATAAAGAACAAAAAAAAATTAGTTTCTTGAAAATATCAATCCCTAAACAGTCAAAAGTAAGCCATTAACTCAAACATAAAAATAATATTAGATTTATGTACTAAACCCTTGGCTCAACCAACCATTTATTAAAAGATACAAAATTAAATAAAACAAGAACAATAAACTCAAAAAACTTATTTGAACTCTGCTTATGCCAACTTGCTATGGAACAATCATGTTCCACCCTACCATAGATTACTGTTGCAATTCATAAACTCTCAACTTGAGCAAATAATCACCCCCTGAGCCAGACGAAGCTTACTAAGAAACTAGAACCTAGGGATGTTTCTATGTGAAATTATTCCTTAAGTAGAATTTCCAATAGGATCTCTTTAATCAGTTAAATGTGGTTCCTGCAATTCTTTTTTCAAGGAGTTACACACTCCAAAACTCTTATGCTTGGACTAAAAAATCACTGAGTGCTCAATAGGAAACTAGGTTGGACTTGTACTGTGGAAATGAGTAGACTTACCTCTGTAATATCCCTTATCTACTGTTAGTTTTTCATCTTCTTAGTCTATTTTTAAGGAATGGATTTATTCCTCTCTTTTTGGCTTCAATAAAATGTTAGCAGCTGAGAAAAATACTAAAGGGAAAAGAAATGAAGAGCAGCCTCTGCCATTCTTTCTTTCCATTTTTATCTTTTCTTGCTTTCAAGAAAGAGTAGTTAGGGTTCATTTTATTTCCTCGGAATTCTTGAAAATCATAATTATTATTTCTCTCATCTTATTTATTTTTTCTATTTTTAAAATTTAATTACTCACTAAAGTCCGTAATTCCCTAGTAAGCTTGGTCTCACTTTCAACAAGTTGTCCCATAGAAAGTAGGTATAACATTTAAAAATAATAAACCACTTAAATCTCATAAAGTGTTATTTGACCATGAGGCCTTGCATCATTCATAGGTCCAAGTATTAAAAACATATTTACATGCAAGTTTATTTATTTATTTACATAGGGGTAAAAGTCGTGGGATGTTACATATAGCCAATGAAAACCATTGTATTAATCATCTATAGTTGCATATTAAAGAGATCACAAGTACTATTGTTGCAAAAAACCCAACTAGGTAAGGCTTGACATAACTAAGTAATGATTGACCCTAGCTTCCCTTCTTCAACTATAGATCCGTTATCAACATTTTCAAGCAAATATTGTCCTTCTTCTTCTTTCCTATACCATTCCAAAGGCTCACTAGTATTGTCTTCTTGTTGTAGTTGGATTCAAATAATCCACCAAAAAAACCCAAGTTCCTTAGTATGAGACATTGCAACAAGAATGAAATCAGGTTAGATTTTTCAAAAGATTGATCTTGGGCTATTTATAGCTATAATGTGAGAAGAAAATAACACAAAATTGACCACAAGTGTCTTAGCTGTCATATGCAACATTCATCACTTGCCTTGACCATTAGTCTAATTCTCTCTTCAAAGACACATGATTAACAAACCCTTTCAATTTAAATTCTTGCAATTCTTATGAAGCATAACCAACAGATAAAATAATAGTAATCCTCACCTTTTGATCTTCAATTGTAATTTGACGCTTGGGGGAGCTCTTCATTGTTGCTTTTCCACCTAATGCTTTGAACTAGTGATACACTCTAAACAACTACAATGAAATCAACAATAGAAGGTACATATTGAACATGCAAACATGATAACATCAAGTGAACATCAATAGGAACATACTTAACATACTGAACATGAGAAAATGAGAATAGAAATAGAAACATACTTTCATATCATATTGAACATGATAATTTCACGTCTCTGGAATTTTAAGTTTGACTGGACCTTGTCAACTATGCCTAACCTTTGGTGACCTGTTTTTTCTTCTCACATGAAAATATTATGATTATATCCACTAACATAGTCTGCTTGTCCATTACTACACATTTTATGGAAGAACATAAAAAAAAAATTATTGGAGGACAGGTAAGGATTTTTGGCAATGAACTCTATCAACCACTGTGGTCAGTCAAATTGGTTTATATATGTTCCAACATTTTTAAAGGGTCAAATGCCTCCAGGTCATGACAAGGGACTTTAGAATCCATCACTTCCTTTTTATTGGTCATTTCAATGATCACGTCTTTCTTAACTCGACACAAACATGAAATCCTTTAGGTTCAAGCATGTTGATGAAGAGAAAAGCATAGCTAATTATTAGTTTTATCTTCTTATTTTAAGTGTAATATAAAAATAAAATTGATAAGTGAGGGAAATGAAGAAATAAAAATTTAATATGAACTAAAAGTAAATTCGAATATTATGCATCAAAAACTTGTGTTCAATATTTGTAGACTAATCCAAACTCATAGCAAGAAATTTTCTCATTCTACAACTCAACCATGTCATCTACAAGAGCACATGCTTTTCTATTTCCTTCACTTTTTCTAAAATATAATAACTAGAAATCCACTAGGGGGAGATGCATCATTAGAGGGTACATCTATTGCCACTAGGAAATCCCATAGGGGTTCTATCAGCAGGTTCAAAATATATGAAATTTCTGTTAAGAGAAGGAACTAGCTGCCAATATGTGTTTCCATCAACAAGATTTTTCAAATTATTTCAACTACTTGCTTAGTACTTTTCAGTAGTTAGTTTGTCATTTCAATGCCAATAATGTTCTTCTCATTTGACAGAGCTCCCTGGTTTAGTAGTCATTGGTGAAGAAATTTAGTTGTACCCACTAACACTGTGAAAGTAATATTGTGTTGTGTGATTGTGGGGAAAATCTTAGTGTGGAGTCAAGATACTGCGGAGGCAAAAGTGTTGGAATATATGTATTATACATATATACGGTTGAATTTTGGATATTTTGACCATTTTTTTACCAATTTTTTTTTCTGAAACTGTAAATTGTATACATGAACTATTTCCATATCATACCAAATTTTAAGTTGAACTTGGTAACTAATTTTCAAATTATAGAAATATAGGCAAATTTAGATATGCTTGCATGCCAGAAAGATTAGATTCTAATGCAATGACTCTCTAAAATTAATAGAGTCTCATTAGAGGAAATTTGGGGTCTAAAATGGGCCTCCTAAGAAAAATAATAAAAAAAGCCACATCACACTACAAATATGCCATGTCACACTAAATATAGTGAAAGTCAACCTAAATTGTCCCATTAATGGTAGTTGACAAGTATATTGAATTAGTGTAGAGTTAAGAGATGAGAGTTAAAAATACTAATGAAAGGTTTAGATTCTCGTGCACACATAATAAATGATGTAGTGGTATTTTTTTAACTTTATATTATAATTTTTTTTAATAAATGCACCACTAATTTTTAGATGCATATTTACGACAATTTTGAAAATATCACTATTATTATTTAATATCATTTTTATATTAATTCATATAAAAAATATTAAACTACATAAAATAAAAATAATAAACTATATATATTATATATTTTATATAATATTTTTAATATCATATTGATTTTCATAATTTTATATATAATATTTATAATATAAATATAAATATTTAAAATATAAAAATATGTTTTATTAAGTTATTTTTTCAAGTTTTATATATAACATATAAAATGGTTAAAATTTAAGAACATAATGAAAAAATTATTTGATATTTCAATTTATATACCATTGAATTTGTAAGTAGTTAAACATTAGTATTTTTTTATTAAAGAAAATATCATAAAAATAGTGTACTAATTACACTCTTCCCATTAACAAAGCAAAGTCGTTTGGTTTTTCCCCAAAAATGAGTGGTTTGTTTTTTCCCCCAAAAATGGCGAAAGGAGGAAAAATCACGGGACTGTAATTAATTTTTTGGTAATGATGGGAATGGAGGCCTGGAATTTCCACGGGAATGGAGATTTTGTTTATCCTTTGGTTTCTCCCCAAAAATGGGGAAAGAAAAATCGCGAAAGTGTAACCAATTTTGGGGGAACGAAGGGAATGGAGGTGTTGAGCACTCAGACTGCCTTGAATTTTCGCGGGAATGGAGATTTTGTTTATCCTAGGAAAATTTGCTGCAATTGCAACGTTTTTTTTTGCAATGAGGGAATAGAAGAGAATGGAGATATTTTTGTGGGAAGGGAAATGGATTTATCTCAGAAATTTATGTAAATTTAACACCACTAGTGAAACATAATAGAAACGAATTCAGTTAGAAGTCAAGAAGTCGAGCTATTGGAGGGAGAAATTTTGAAGATTTGTCATTTTTTTTTAATGTAAACCCTAATATGTAAACATGTGATTCTCTACCTTCATAAATACGCAATTGATGGCGCCAGATTGCAATTCATGGATTTCCATGCAATTGTAGAAGGATTTTTCGAAGATGCTGATTAAGTTTTCAAATATATCTCCAAGGTAAGTAATACAATTTTCTTTTTTGAATTTCTTGAATGTGTGCACTTTTTGTATGTCCATCTTCTTTTTCTTAGTGCAATTTCTTGAATGTGTGCACTTTTTGTATATTCATCTTCCTTTTCTTAATGCTTCCTCACAAGCAAACAGTTCCATTTATGTATTGGAATAATGATCGGCTTATACCTCCAAAGTTTGTATATTCAGTAACATTCTTTGTGTTAGGGTTAACCTTGACTTGGGAATGAGTCAAAGGTGGTTAGGCCTAGCACATGGTTTTGGGAACATGGTTTGTTGTAGCCCATGGTATTGGCCCAAGGTATTGCATGCAAAGAAGCCTTTATAAGGCTTGGAGAGGCTCCATTGTAAAGTGGCCTGGAGGGGAGTGGTGGCTAGCTCACTTGGTCCAGATGGTCGGTTTGGCCATGTAATGAATATATTCATTGGGTGTTGGTTTTCCCCATATGGGGTTTCCAAGGTATATTGTGTGTCTCAAGTGTATGTTTGTTATTTCTGTTTATTTCTCTCGCAAGTTAAAATATGTATGCTCGTATAACCTAACACTTTGACTAGCATTTATTCAGTAAGTGTTTATGTAGTAAGATCAGGTCGGTATCTTAAGGTAGGGAGATTTCCCAATCCATGCAATGGCAAGCGGTAAAATCATAATATCATATAAATATAGCATTCATTCTTGGGCGTACGTACGTCAAAGTGTCATGATAGGGAATGTGTTTTAGTAACTATCTATAAGATAACCCATTGAATCTTTCCCTTTAATCGACAATAAGATCTCCATATAATCCTCCCTCTAACCTCCCATATATTCAGGCGGTCTAAGGTAAGTGAGAAGCTTCTTTCTTTCCTTAAAGCATATCCTCCATAATAAGAATTCCATAGATGTGTCTAGAGTTCGAGTTTCCTAGCTCGTGCATGTTGATGTATATGTAACTTCGGAATGTATTTCATCTATGTATATTGTACTCCTATAGAGATGTTATTATTCCTCTATATGGAAGTGTCGTCATTTGTATTGACAAGTGTCGCAAGTGTCGTAACTTGCCGATGGGTTATTAGACCACCATGTGTGGGGTCGGCCCTGATTAAGTTAACCATGGTTATTAGGATAAGCTAGACAAGTCAGCCCCATTAGTTTATTGGGCAGGACAGGACAAGTATAAATAGAGATCGGGAGATCTCTATTTGAACATCTCATTACTCACTTCTACATCACTCAGAAAGTGGCGCACATGTGAGGAGGAGGATCATCTACTAGGAGAAGACTATCTCTTGTACTTGAGTTGTACTTTGGTTTTATTATTGCTCTATCTATCTCTGAGGAAGTTGTGGTGTTTTTCACCTTAGGGTTTTCCCCACGGAAACTCTATGTGTCTATTGTCTCTTATGTTCGCCTCTTGTTGTGATTGACATGATTGACATGCTTGATATGATTGATATGTTGTACATGTTATTCTCTCAGTAAAGATCCTAGAGTATATTGAATTAATGCTCAAAAATTAACAGTGCGGCAAGGTCAAATCTATGTGTTGCGAACAATGAAGTGCCTAGTACGAGGATATGTGCAATGAATTCATATGTGCTTTGATTTGTTGCTAAACCTAGGTGCATTATTTGACCAGACTTTATTCATCCATCATGAATTTCATAAGATTGTAAGTGGCATTCTTGTCTTTAATAGCTATATTTCATGTGAATAAAAAAAGATAGCCATACTCTCACAATTCCTAAATTTATGCATCAAACAATGCCTTCAAAAGAGCATCATTTTGATGTTGGATGGCCAAAGAGCCAATGGAGACCAATTGGCTGGTTTGCAGTGATCTTAATATGGTAAAATCTCAATAAGACAAGAATGGTAAAATCCCAATTTTTACCACAAGGTAATGTTTCAGTCCCTCTTGTTTATCCTTGAGATAACATTGCTTCTGATGAATATAAGGATACTTGTGAATATAGAAGCCATGCCATAGTTGGATACTTTGACAATTGTATCCCCTCTAAGAGCATCATCTAGGCCTAGATTCTAGAAGCCTTGGAGCCATTTGGCTAGAATTTCCAAACACAAGAAAACTAACCAAAGGATTTTTACATTTAGGTTTATGAGACCACAAGTTGTGAGTATCATGCTCTGCAAGGTAGCAAGCTCTGATTTGTAGGATGATGAACAATGTCATCTTGATTATAGATGTCAGGTTTAGTCCCAAATCTACTAGTTTGGCTACATCATGATTTGATATGAATGTCAAATTATGGGCTGCTGAAAGTGAAAATGTAATTCTCTTCTTGTTAGAAGAAATGGGTTGGCATTTGAATGACTTGAATTTTGGATGGATGATGGTTTAGTTTCCTTGAAATTATAGATTCTATAACATTGGTGTCATAATTACCATTAAAAAAATCAAAAATTTTCTTGCCTTCAAAAATAGTAAAATATGTTAACATATTGGTTTTATCATCAATATTATGATTACTAAAGATGCATATTTTTCCCACAAGATGGAGATGAAGCAGTACAGTTTGATCCATGCGACAACAACAGTGAAAATGAGGACAGTTTTTCCAATTTCTAGTCAAGAAAAAATGTAGCTCAGTCAGTGAGCTCAGTCAGTGAGTGGTGATGCTTTCATGTTGGATTTTCTAAATGGTTCGATAATGTGAAAGGGGATAAGAAGGTGCATCTTGCTTCAAGTCCATTTGCATGAGTTGTGAAGATAATTCACTAGGGAACAATGAAATCAATGTTAAAGATAAAGTTCATTTTGAACTTAGTACAATTAGATTGTGGAGATGCCATAGGGTCAAAATTAAACTTTCAATGAAGGCTGGTATTCATAAATGAAACAATTCCTTGAATTTAAGAATTAGGGAAACAGATGATCATTTTTTGGTGGTAATACAAATGACATTTATGGTATGGACTGAAACTCTTCAAGAGAAGCTATAAGAATTCAATATGATTTAGTTGATGAGGATTTCCTTCCTTGTTAGTGTTGCTGCATGAAGAAATATTAATGTGAAACATAATCTTTGTCCATTGGTATTTACTGTGGACAAAACTAGTGCTAGGGGAGAAAGATTTGCATGGAAGAGAGGAAGGCACTCATAGGCAGTCAATGTTCAAACTGGAGCTAGTGGAAAAAACAAAACAGAGAACAGACTCTATATTAATGAGATGTCACTAAAAATAACTATTAATTAACATTCTCATCTTGATTACAGATGTCAGGTTTAGTCCAAAATATACTAGTTTGACTACATCATGATTTGATATGAGTGTCAAGTATGGACTGCTGAAAGGGAAAATGTAAGTTCTCTTCTTAGGTTGGAAACTTGGCATTTGAATGACTTGAATTTTGGATGGATGACGGTTTAGTTGCCTTGAAATGCTAGATTCTCTAACATTGGTGTCATCTATGAATGTTTGAATATTTCAGATTCTTTGAATTCAAGGAGTGATAATGCTTCGCAGTTTGGACAAGGAGAACGTGTGATTCTAGATATTAAAAATTGGTGCACTGGTTCAAGTTCAATTTTGGCTAGTGCGGATTCACTAAAATGCCTTCCATTGTTTCCTTTTGAGTATGGAGATTGTGGACAGGAGGATATAACTATAAATCATTGGGAATTCAACCTTGAACCAGAGCATGGGTAATGAATTTAAATAGAGAAACATTTCATCTAATTGAGCAATCTTTATTGCAAAGGCATCCCTATAACTTTATCCTTAATGTACAAAAGACAAAACAATTGGATCAAAATGACACAATTGTGAAAACTACACTTGCATTATTGTCTTGAGATTGAGGCAACATATGTATGTTGTACATTAAATTACATTGAATTAAATTTTTTAATACAATGACTCTTTTTTTTTTTGTACCATTATTGTCTTGGATGAATTGTATGCTACACAATATTGCATCATTTTAGAGGTTCTTCAATCATAATTGAATTAACTGGTTATCCTGGTTATTGTGGAAGACATGGCATGACAGATTGGAATTTTGCTTTTTAATCTTAGCAATGAGCTTTTACTAGCATACACTCCTTGCAATACAATTACATCTATGACATTGTGTTTCAAAACAAGTCTTTTTCTATAGTTATTGATAGTATTGTAATTTGCAAATGGGAAGCATTATTTTTTTCTGTATTTTGGAAAATGTTGTCTATTTTAATTCAATAAATGATGTATTTTTCGTTTCAATTTTAATTAAAATCCATGTACATGGATGTGGTATTTTTGGTATCCAACGGTGAAATTGTACATGGATATGAATCATATTACACAGGCACATTGAATTCTGATGGTTTCTCTGAACAACAAGTGTTTGAGGGAACTTAAGACTTGCTAAACTTTGTATATATTCTCATAAAAATTAAATATAATGGAAAAGAGTATTAATGTTCAACTTCTTCCATTACACCGTTATATGTCATATGCTCTTGCTCCAATATCTAGATTAAAAAACACTAGGAACACGCATTCACACCATTTTGACATATTCATGTCACCCCCCCAGTCCACAAGGTAAAATATTAAGTAATTTAGTTTTCCTTTGTTTTCAATGATTTAAGAAGGTTTAGAATAGATTTTGCTAATAATGGTAATTGTTGAGAAGCAATGATTGTTATACCTCAATATTACACATTATGTATTAGTGTCGTATCTTTGCATTACCGACCTAAACGACAGTTTCCCTTAAAGATTGTCTGAACATCTAGAGTGAAAACCATTGACTGAATACTGAAAGCAAAACCTTTTTCTGCCATCTGCCAACCCAACTTAGCCCTGTTTGCAAGCACTACCACTCCCTGCACATCTACAGGGGCGTGGTAGTCATCACTATCGTGCGTTGCTCCTTCTCTAGGGCACGGTACTACAGCGTTATGCTCAGTTATAGGGGCGCGGTAGTCTGAAATTAACCTTTTTGCCTTGGATTTTGGGATCTCAATCTTCGAGGAGATTTTGTTGGGATTACCACCTTTGGTTCGATCCTAACTCCTTCTCTGTTTAGCTAGCCTAATCCACTAAACCCTCCATAGATCCACACTTCTCTCTTGTTGGTTAATCTTCCCACATGCTATAAGAGAGAGGCCTTCCTTGAGCCAAGGGGAGGACTTTTGGGGGCATCAAACCTATGATCTTCAGACTTCTGTAGAGATAGCTAGAGGGAACACTTGGAGCTAGAGGATTGGCTTGGATATCAAGCAACCTTTGTAAGCACTCTTCAAGTTTGTAATAAAAGATAACTTGTCTTGTTTTTCCCATTTCATGTGTATTGTATGCATCTTTGATATGAAATGTATCTAGTTTAGATTTGAACTTAACCTTTGCTTCAAGGTATTTGGAAGCTTGCGTGCTTGTCCTTAGTTTGATTTCAATAGGTTCTACATTGGAGCTTCAGGATCAAGAGTTAGAAGCGGGACAAATGTCGAATTGGAAGGTGAGTTACGTCTTTCATCTCTTTCGAATGCACTTCATCTTGTTGTGAAGATTAGTTCAGGAACTCAAGGTAGCATTTGTTTCCTTTTTGTCTTAGCATAGAGTCAGTGCATCCTGCTTTATTCTAAGAGAGTTTCTACCTATCCGTAGGGAGAAATATCTACAACAAAAAATCGACGACTCCACTGGGGACTTGAATCCATTTTCTTTGGTTGTGAAGTTTGCTTTCAATTTCACTCATTGATTGTAAGAATTGGGTTCTTTCACCCTCATTCACTTCTCTGTTCTCTGCATTAGACTTCTGTTACAGATCAGTAAGTCCTCTGGGTTGGAAAACCCTTGAAAAGTCAAAATCTTTTCTCAAAATTCCGCCTCTTTCCCCCTGTTCACACACTACCGCACCCCCGTAACTACCTACAGAGCGGTATTACCATGCATTAACCACTGTCCAGAGCGCGGTAGTCTTTCAGTACCGCTCCTTGGTTTCCTGCAGGACCGCAGTAGTTCCTGGAAAGTGTTTTTTCTTGGTTTGTTTGGTTATTTTTGGGTCTTTTCGAGATTTGGATCCATGTTGGCCCTTTGAGTAAACACAAGATTTTTGCTTGCATTTTTAAGCGAAATGGGTTCTATTTTTGAAAAAAAAATTCCCCCTCATGGCCAGGGGGGGGCCATGAATCGTGCATCCTACAGTCATTTTGACCCATATTAAGGTTTTGAGATCATTTTTGGTTTGGTGTGTTTGGATTGCTTGGCATCTTATTTCCTTTACATCCTATCTAATGATTGTAGGGAAAGATTGATTCCTTGTCTCCGCTTTAGTCCAAAGAGAAGCTTGGTTTTGTCACTCTTTTGCTATATTCATGAAACTTGAAAAAATATATGTTCTTCTTGCTTTAATTTGATCATTTGCAATTCTTGGTCCCAAATTCATAAGAAGAAGAAAGGCTTGTTTCATATTCGTGTACATTCGAGTTAAAGATAGAATTGTTGAGTGCTTTTCTTTGTCTTCCATCTAATTGGAAACGTTTGTCGAATCTTTCTTTCCGTAGCTTGGATGTGTCTTTTTCAAGTGTGAAAAGATAGGAAATGGATTAAAATCATTACGTTTGGTGTTCATATGAAGAACTTTTTCATTACTCTGGGTTAGTCTTGGGTGCATATTTTACTTCCTTCTATCATTTTGAAAAGAAATAAAATTGCATGTACATTGGGTTGTGCATATTGGGAACGGAAAGAATTCTTCCTTACTTTAGCTAGTGTTCATCGAATAGAAAGGCTCATTTCGATTCATTCTCACTTGCATGGTTTGGGTCATCACAACATCACCAAGTTTCACGTCCATTTTTCCGATTGAGTAATACAACCACTAAAATTAATCTCCCTAACTAAACCAACATTAACCTCTCTTGAGGAAATCAAAAGAATTTGGTAGTTAGGTAGGACACCGAGATAGGCATCAAAATAATTCCCCCTTGTCATTTTTCATCTGAGACATAGTCGTTGTCTTTAGGGAACTAAAATCCTCTATTATTTGTTGACACGGTCATACACCAGTTTGTGGAGGGGCCTCCTGACTGTTTTAAACTTTCAGGGGTTAAACCGCCACGAGATCGAGAACCAGACGGACTCTGTGGAATGCCGCACTCCACTTAGCCCTAAGGAAACATCGATCATTGTCTTCCTTGTGTTATATGGCCACCATACTGATAATACAAGGGTGATAAGGCAGAAGCACTGAAAACCTTTTCCAACGTGTCATGAACGAGGTAGCTTAGTGACTTTTCTTCTAGGGTTCTTTACCCAGCATCCCTTTCGGTAGAGGGATATCCTTCTATTATTGGTCTCTCATTTTGTATTGTTCGACTTGGATTTCATCACTTTGCGAAGGATACAACTTGTTGAGGTCTCCAGCTCTTAGTTAGGAGGTTTTGCTTGCTATCTTGTAGAGGGTCTTTTTCTTTGTAGGGCTGCTTGTTGGCATTCTGGTCGTTTTGTTGTACAGCTCACTTACTGTGGCAGCGGCCTCAGTATAGTTTTTTTTTTTTTTGAGCTTGCTCTTTTGGCCTATGAGCCTTGTCTTTTCCTAGCTCCCCTTTCGCATGCTCAGTTGCCTGAGGGTTTTTGAGTTCTTTTTAACAAGACTTCGTCCACATCACTTAGTTTTGTTCCATGGAGAATCTACCTCCATGCACCCATGCTCCTTCTGGGACTACCAATCCGGAGACCCCTTTTCAAGGGGTACCTTTTAATTTTCCTCCAATTGGAGATATTGGTCCTCCCTTTATTGCCACGTTAAATCTTCCTGGATTAACAATAGGATTACCGGTATGGTTATTCAATTCGGTAATTCCGATTGCACCCAATGATTCGAATGTTAACTCTCCACCATGAGAGAGTCAATCCCAAACTAATCCTTCCCCTTCTTCGTCGGATGAATCTTCTTCCGTTCCTTCTTCCTCGCCTGATCAAAGCAATAGTGTTAGTAATCAGGAGGATAAGAAGAAGAAGAAAAGGAAAGTTAAGAAGAAGAAGGATAAGGAAGAGACCAAGTGTAAACCAGTTGCCTCTAATGGCACTCATTCTATGAAAACACCTCGTAAGCCCAAGTTCCCTTGCAAACTCTGCAAGGGTGATCACCTTCTAAAGGATTGCCCCGGTCTTTCCCGTGTATCAGAAGTGTGGTCTAAAAACCCCAAACCACTTGTATCGTCAACCTCTGACCATCATGTCGATGACACTCCCTCAACCAGTGACCCCTTGGTGAAGGGTCGGAAGGCTAAAGTCCTATATCCCTGTTTGATATGCAAGGTTATGCACCGTAATTTCCTTTGTCCAAGCATGGATGAAGCTTCGCGGTGGTTGGAAGATATTACTAGTTCTCAACTGGTGCTTCCAACAAACAATAGTAAGTTGTCCCTCGACCCCCCGCTGGTTGGCCAAGTGATCAATTTAGTTTCATCTGCAATTGATCCCACTCTCCCTTCTTAGAATGAAGTGATCGAGTCGTTGTCATCTCCACTCAATCCCGCTCTTTCATTGAAGAAAGTCCAGATTGAAGCAGTCATCTTGACACAATCTTCGTCTCATTCTTATATTCCCAGCGAGAGTGAATTGGAAACCGCTGATGTTTTCCTTATCGGTTTAGATTGTCCTCGGCAAGGGGAAACCTGTCCGTTTCCACGAGACCCCCTCCAAGTACTGAGGTCATTTCCTTTGATTGGAATGGTCTAACAGAATCTCGTCTTCCTTCGAGTGTTCCTTTTCAAATATCTGTAGGAGTTTTCGATAAAGAAATTTTTCATACGATAGTTGATGAAGGAGCATCTGTTAGTATTCTATCCTCAACTGCTTGGCAAGCCTTAGGTTCTCCTCGGCTTGTGCCCATCACTGACTAGATACTGGCTTTCAATAGAAGACCTACTGGACCTTTAGGGTCCCTTCCTCAGTTACCTATCACTTTGGGAGGGAAAACTGTCTGTATTGATGTCATGGTCGTCCAAGGTCCCTTAGATTTTAATCTACTCCTTGGACGTGATTACGTCTATGCAATGAAGGCTATAGTGTCCTCACTCTTTCGAGTGATGTATTTTCCCCATCATGGGAATGTTGTGACCATCGATGAGCTTTCCTTTGTGATGCCCACTCATCGCATGACTCCTAGTCACCAGACTTCCCTAAATGTTCCTCATGTTTTAGTGGTTTCTTCCCCCTAGGGGGGGGGACGCTTGGAGCAAAGTTCTATTCCGGTGTCAAGCTCGTTAAAAAATGAAACCATTTTCTCAAGCATAGTTTACTTTTGGTTTTAAGCTTGTGTAAAAATGAAACCAACCATCATTTCAAGCATAGTTTACTTTTGGTTTTAAGCTTGTGTAAAAATGAAACCAACCATCATTTTGAGGAGAGTTCCCTTTATGTGTCAAGCTCGTTAAAAAATGAGACATGTCACCATGAGCATAGTTCCCTTTCTATGTCAAGCTCGTTAAAAAATGAAATAGGTTCCCACGAGCATATTTTATTCTCTGTTTCAAGCTCATTAAAAATGAAACTGACCCTCAAGCACAGTTTACTTTTGGCTTTAAGCTTGTGTAAAAATGAAACCAATCCCAAGCATAGTTTACGTTCGGTTTCAAGCTTACGTAAAAATGAAACTACCTTCGAGCATAATTTCTTTCTGTTTTAAGCTCATTAAAAGATAAAAAGGACCCTTTCAAGCATTGTTATTATCTATTTCAACCTTGTGTAAAAATGAAATAGATCTCCCTTCTATTTGTTCGAGTCTCTCTCTAGAGTTAGGATTTGAACCTTCATTTCATTTGCCTGGGTCACTTGATCTTGGTTCTCCCTACCCCTCCTGGTGAACACATTCGGATTAGTAGCCAGTATTTTTGGGTAAGGAAGAAGAGTAGTCAGACGAAACAAAGCTTGGGGGGCATGTTTAGCCGTTAGCAATCATGCTGGGAGCATTTACCAACCTCTGGTCATCATGTTGGGAGGGAACCCATCAATGGGCCTTAACCGTGAGCAAAGTTTACCTTTGGCTTCAAGTTCATTAAAAAATGAAACCAGTAGTCTGAGCAAAGTTCTACTCCTGTTTCAAGCTCGTTAAAAAATGAAACACATACTTTCCCTTTGAGTCGAGTCTCCTCGTAGACTTAGTACCTAAACCTTCTTTTCACCCGCCTATACTTTAGGTGAATGAAATGAAGCTTGGGGGTATGTTTTCAACCTCTGGAAGTTACGTTGAAGTCAACTCGATCGCCTCTCCACACCACGTTGGAGCTAAGTCACTTACTTCTAGCAATCATGCTGGGGGCATGTACCAACCTTTGGATTTCATGACGGGAAGAAGTTCACCATTGGGAACATTTTCAAGCATACTTTCCTTTTTAGGTTCCGAGCTCATTAAACCATGAAAATTATCCTAAGCATAGTTCATTTTCTGTTACAAGCTCGTTAAAAAATGAAGCAGACATCATGAGTATTCTTCCAACCTATCTTTGAGCTCGTTAAAAACAGTAAGATGGTGTTTGAGCTTACTTTTCACTTTTTTCGTGCTCTGGTTAAAACATGAAAAGTGGTTTGAGCTTACTTTTCCTTTTTCATGCTCTGGATCCAAACATGAAAAAGATTTCGAGTGATTTTGACACCATTATCGTGCTCGCTCGTTAAACAATTGGAGTAAAAAGGTGTGTCTAACGAGTATAGGTTTATCACTTTATCCGGCCTCGCTAGACTATTTACGGAAAAGGAACTGTGCCGAGTTTACTTTTTCTTTGTCGTACTCGGTCATCAACCATGACAAGGTTGTACATGGATTCTTCTTTAAGCTCTTTTTAGACTCCTAAAATAGGAAAAGATGGCCAAGCAAAATTGATTCGTTCATGCTTGTAAAAGGATTTGAATGATCGTCTCCCTAGTGATAGTTTACCCCTTTTTCGGACTAGGAGGCACTACTTACGAAAAAGGAATACTCTAGACAATCATGACTGGAAGAGTCCTCTCCTGCATTGTTTTACCCTTTTTCGGGCAATGAGGCTAACCTTACGAAAAAGGACTGTTGGAGTCTTCTTTAGTTCTTTTCAGACTCTTTAAACATGAAATGACAACCAAGTTTTCCTTCCTTGGACTCGTTAAAAATCAACATCGAAGGGCCCACTTTGGGACGAACCCCTCATTTCTCAGGTTTGAAAAACATGTGAGATTGGACTTATCTATGAGATGAGCTATACCGAGCATCTGTTATCCTCCTCAAGCTCGTAAAACAACAAAGAGGTACTCGTCCATCATGTCGAGGGAAAATGGGAAAATGAGTCAAGTTTACCTTGTTGGCAGCTTGTGAGTCGTCACCTTTGAACATGGCATGCATCCTCACCTTGTTTGTTTTGGGTAGTCAGTCTTGCTGATAGTGTCATCATTATGATCATGCATCCTAATTATTTCTATGAGTTCACACTTCCTGTGGTTCTATCTGTTCAAGTAGTCCCTGTTGCCAAGCTCTGTTTCATGCCGTTATATGTTCAAAGGGTTATTACCTTGGGTCCACCTCCACTTCATGTCAAACCTTCCCTTTGTGTAATTACATATTCTATTGTTTCATCGGTCCATACTATCTCTCATCCTGATTTCATGTCGGTGATGTGGGAATCATTATGGCCCACCTTCGACAAGTCTATTCCTGTCGACACCAGATCACTATCCAGGAATTAGACTTAGGAGTCAACCACTAGTACCTTGGTTCCTGCATGCCTCAATGGCAGGTTTCCTCGTATTCAACAGTAGGTTTTAATTATTGACCTCTGATTGAATGATCTCTCAAATGCTTGACATCAACTCGTTTATTCGCATTTCGTTGAGATGTACTATAGATACCTTGGGGATCATTGTCATCATTGGTGATTTCCCTTGCATTGGTTAACGGTTCACATCATTGACTGGTAATCAAATGGTTGCTATCATGTTCAACTTCAACACCTTGTAATCACATGGCTAGATTCGTATTGTTTGCGATCAGGTAGAAGACCCTGAACACCCTTTTGTATTTGATTACATCTAGGTTGCAATGGAGATTTTTCTATATTGTCACACAGATCCACTTATGTATTGGTCGTGGCTGTGCCATTATTGTCTCATGGATCTATGCTTGTTCATAGTAGCCATGATTTGTCTACAGTATGTATCATCTCAGTACTCATGGATCTGCAATGTATTGGTCAGTAGCCATGCTTTGCGTCATTTGTTTTCGAGCATGGGAATGCCCGCCTCGGTGGTATATCTGACATTTTGTTTCTGTTTCAGCTCCTTGTTTCTCCCCTCGATGCTATCTCCGAACCATATTTGTAAAGTATTTCGGCCATCAGTCTCTTCTGACCTCACACTTTAGGGGGCATCTGTTATACCTCAATATTACACATTATGTATTAGTGTCGTATCTTTGCATTATCGACCTAAACGACAGTTTCCCTTAAAGATTATCTAAACATCCAAAGTGAAAACCATTGACTAAATACTGAAAGCAAAACCTTTTTCTGCCATCTACCAACCCAACTTAGCCCTGTTTGTAAGCACTACCGCTCCCTGCACATCTACAGGGACGCGGTAGTCATCACTACTGCGCATTGCTCTTTCTCTGGGGCGCGGTACTACTGCGTTATGCTCAGTTATAGGGGCGCGGTAGTTTGAAATTAACCTTTTTTCCTTGGATTTTGGGATCTCAATCTTTGAGGAGATTTTGTTGGGATTACCACCTTTGGCTCGATCCTAACTCCTTCTCTATTTAGCTGGCCTGATCCACTAAACCCTCCATAGATCCACACTTCTCTCTTGTTGGTTAATCTTCCCACATGCTATAAGAGAGAGGCCTTCCATGAGCCAAGGGGAGGACTTTTGGGGGCATCAAACCTATGATCTTCAGACTTCTGTAGAGATAGCTAGAGGGAGCACTTGGAGCTGGAGGATTGGCTTGGATATCAAGCAACCTTTGTAAGCACTCTTCAAGTTTGTAATAAAAGATAACTTGTCTTGTTTTTCCCATTTCATGTGTATTGTATGAATCTTTGATATGAAATGTATCTAGTTTAGATTTGAACTTAAATTTTTCTTCAAGGTATTTGGAAGCTTGCGTGCTTGTCCTTTGTTTGATTTCAACAGGTTCTACATTGGAGCTTCGAGACCAAGAGTTAGAAGCGGGACAAATGTTGAATTGGAAGGTGAGTTACATCTTTCATCTCTTCCGAATGCACTTCATCTTGTTGTGAAGATTAGTTCAGGAACTCAAGGTAGCATTTGTTTCCTTTTTGTCTTAACATAGAGTCAATGCATCCTGCTTTATTCTAAGAGAGTTTCTACCTATCCGTAGGCTAGACTATATACATTTTATATCAAAGATTTATACAATACACATGAAATGGGAAAAAAAAGACAAGTTATCTTATATTACAAACTTGAAGAGTGCTTACAAAGGTTGCTTGATATCCAAGCCAATCCTCCAACTCCAAGTGCTTCCTCTAGCTATCTCTGTAGAAGTCTGAAGATCATGGGTTTGATGCCCCAAAAGTCCTCCCCTTGGCTCATGGAAGGCCTCTCTCTTATAGCATGTGGGAAGATTAACCAACAAGAGAGAAGTGTGGATCTATGGAGGGTTTAGTGGATCAGACCAGCTAAACAGAGAAGGAGTTAGGATCGAACCAAAGGTGGTAATCCCAACAAAATCTCCTCGAAGATTGAGATCCCAAAATCCAAGGCAAAAAGGTTAATTTTAGACTACCGCGCCCCTATAACTGAGCATAACGCGGTAGTACCGCGCTCCAGAGAAGGAGCAACGTGCGGTAGTGATGACTACCGTGCCCCTATAGATTTGCAGGGAGTGGTAGTGCTTGCAAACAGGGCTAAGTTGGGTTGGCAGATGGCAGAAAAAGGTTTTTCTTTCAGTATTCAGTTAATGGTTTTCACTATGGATGTTCAGATAATCTTTAAGGGAAACTGTCGTTTAGGTCTGTAATGCAAAGATACGACACTAATACATAATGTGTAATATTGAGGTATAACAATGATGTGCCAACTAGAGGTTTCCTGCTCACATAGTTTTGTTCCTGTCACCTGAATTCAATTCTGAATCGGATGTTTAAAAAGTGTCATATTTCCAGGTGTCTTGGCGTTAATTAGGCACATAGGTTTTTACGATTGAAGGCTTAATATGGTTGTGTGTTGCTTCATTCACGCCCAGTTTTTTTATTAAAAAGCATGGATCGTTGGTCAAAGGTGCAGTTAAAGTACCTCTTATACCTATACAGGTGGAAGACACATATGGAGATCGAGATTATAGATCTCATTCCTAAGCATTTATTGTCATAGGATCAATAATGGAATCATTCAAAACCAATATGATTTCTTGGAAATCTGGTTGCAACTAATAAATCAATGATTCTATCCTTGAGCTTTGATAGCAATATTACATCTTTATTAAATACAAAATAGGTTTTCACTATCATGTTAAAATTTGGTATTTTCCATAAAATTATGTATTGAAATATGTGTGGGGTTTTATTATTGATGATTAGTTTAATAAACCAATCCTCCCATAGAATAATAAACCCATTTGAGTGCAACATTCTATTATGTTCAATAAATTAATAATCCCAACCATTAGCTGAAAGGAATTTCTTTGCCTTCCTCCTAGACAAATCAAGCCACTTCACAGTGTATGGACATAGGCATCATGTGATTAAATCCTATGAACAGCTTTGTCAAGGAAAGGTTAGGAAATTCATAAGGCTAGGTGGAGAAGTGGCTAAGAGTAGACCTATCTGGGATAGCTTGGGAACTACGATAATGTAGGTTGGAAGCTACTAGGAAAGACCAAATTCCATATCATCAAATTTCCTGAGACAAGATAGGGAAGAAAGCTTGGCTAAAATTCAAAAGAGGTAGAATTAGGATGTAACTAACATTCCACATGAATTTTATGACCCGACATGGATTTTTTATTTACTTTTTTTTGGTACATAACGCTACGTTATGTGACAACATCTTCCCCATACTGGGTTGTACAACACCTCGCTATTCTCGGTGCAACTAGAAATCCATCCTTGTCCAACAATAAGTGTTGACTGAAGGGAGAGGCCAACATTTGTTTACCCAAATTGGAATCTTACTTGTAAGGTTTGTGTGATTATATTAGTCATTTACATCATTTTCCTCTGTTGTCTTTTCTTCCTCTTCAAATGTATATTTACTAGTATAATTTCCAATTCAACATTTTTATAAATGTGTAGGCTACTAATTTTTTGGTGTACTATTCATAATTTGTTTGAACACTGTATATTTGTCATGTTTTGGAGATGATGCAGATGTTTTCTCACGTTAAACTATTTTGAAATTGGTTGTGCCAATTTGTTATTTTGTTTTTCAATCTCTAGTAAGCAATGCTTGTTGGAATCCTATTACCATGGATTATTTTGTTATCAATAATTTTTTGCATTTGTAAGACTATTTGATTATTATTAAAACTAAACTCAAAAATAAACCCAATATGATCAATAAATGCTGACATCAACTGACCACCCAAAACTCCTCCTATCAACAGTTGATACAAAAGTCCCATCAGTTTATACTGACATTGTTATAGTCATCCAACAATAAAAATAGAAATTTCAAAATGACAGACTTCAAAAACTATCACCATGTATCATTTAAAGTAATACCATTAAGAGCCAAAATCATACATACTAACTAATCTCATGTGAGACCCCATCATTCAATCCTTCTAGCACTAAGTATCTTGGGTCTAGTTGTAAATCCTATTTGGACAAAGTGTCAGCTGCCACATTCAGTTCTCTATAGATATGAGTGAATGTAATCATCTCAAACTGCACAGAGTTTTCCTTGTTTTTTATGGCCAAACTTTGCAGGTTCATATTTTGAATCTGCTAGTCATACTTCATCCACTTAATCATTAACATAATGTTGGATCCCATAATGTAGCCAACCCATGTGAGAGTTCTATCGAGTTTAGGAAACAACCACTTTGTCTCTAGCGGGGATTTTTAATAATAAAAATACAAGCTTCTCCATTTTGGTTTTGTGCAGAAGTACAATTATTTGTTTTGCTTTTTAACAATAAGTCTTAAATTATTTTGCTGATTTCTTATTTCCAATCCCCTATAATTCTATGGGATGGATTTCATTATTTATTTTTGTATTTGGACCCAGTTTCGCAGGGTTGAAATTTGAAACAATGTTGATTTTGAACCCAATGCCTTATTCTTTGCAACTTCCTCCTCTTCATGCTCCTTATTGGCCTTTCTCCTTGGGCCCTATTTTTTATTTGATCCTTTTCTTTTGAATTTGTAGGTAATGATGTTTTTTTATATTGGTTACAATTCTTGGGCACTAGAATAACATGGAATATTTTGAGGCAATTATTGTTTCCAAGAGAATTGGAATACTTGAATCATTTGGGATGTCTCCTGTCACTGGTTGTCCATCATGTTGTTTTTCATGCCTAGGGTTTCTGTTTTTCATGCTTAGGGTTTCTTACATCTCTAATCCAATACTTCTCTAACATATAACCAATTTTGTACCAAAATTTACATGGATATTCTCCTCCAATTTTTTACCAAAATTTACATGTACCTTTTTTTAACATGGATTTATCATTAAACCATCTGGAAGGACTACATTTCAGGAAGAGAATATCAAGGGTAGATCCAAACATTGGTAATTTTAGAAGACGTGCAGAATAAAATATGTTGGATGCAAGCTCAAATTAGACTTGATATTTCATATACATTTGGTTTGATATTCAAATACATGGCTAATCTACAGGAACTTTATTGGAAATACATATTAGTATTGAATGTTCTGCTATGGTAGTGTGTGCTTAACATGTTTTTCAAATTCAAATTTCATATCAACCAAGTGAATCAGAATATTGAAAATTTATTTATGTTATATGTTGACACTTCATGCAGGATATGTCCTTTATTGATTTGTAATCCACATATGAGGGTGCAGTTGGAAATTGAAACAACTTGTGAAGTTATGTCTGGACTCTGAATAAAATACTCAAGGATCAATATCTATTTACTGTAGCACTTAAGTACTATACTCTTGAAAATTAGGTACTATCCATCATCACTGTAATCAAGAGTTGATTTAGAATGATCAAATTCATCTTGGTTATTACCAAATAGTAGACAACTTTCTCTAATGCAAAATCAATAGTACTTCAAGACTTTTTGGGTTTCAAAGAGATTGCAATTATATAATGTTCATGTGTGGTGGAACATTAAGGGGGGATGTTCATGTAATAAATTTTAATAGATAATATAATATAACATGATTTTATTAATTTCCAATGAATGACCACTGAGTAGGTCAAAGGGACTGTAGGGTACAAAATGATCTCAATACAAAGTGGTGATCTCATCATCACGTTTTTTCATGTATTTCATGCTTTTGGAGCAGTGTGGTCCGTCAAAAGTATGTCGAGTGGGTACTCCTTGGATGTGGAATTGAATTCCCCATCGAGCGACTGCTCCTGATCGAAATTTGAGTGAATATACATAGAGATAAGTTGAAAATATGAGTTGAAGTAGTTTTTTCAATTTGACCTTTTTACCCTTTTACACAAAAAATGGTGATTCATCCCCCATGGTTGAAATCATCACCTTGAATCCTATTGGTTGATTTTTATAGTACATTTCTTTTGTTTTGAGGCCCATTTTTTACCGCAAAATTTATCTAATGACACACCAATATCCAATAGATTCGATCCTATTGTGAATTCATATGGAATAAGGTTCAAATGCATCATAACAGTGGGGAATCCTAAACCTATATGCAAGGTTCTGAATATACCTGACAGTGTCGAAAAGGAC
Source organism: Larix kaempferi (assembly GCA_027924585.1). NCBI lineage: Eukaryota > Viridiplantae > Streptophyta > Pinopsida > Pinales > Pinaceae > Larix > Larix kaempferi. Next base: position 8,823,451 of record BSBM01000773.1, read on the forward strand.
CAGTAAGCAAGTAGAAGTCCATCTAAGAATCCTGTCTCCAAGAAACAGTAGTACCAAAATCATATTTAAAACGTATTTAAAGAAAGATCCGATACAAGTCACTATGGTAGAAATACTTTCAACTTCACTATTATCAACAATAGGCATAATGCAGGCAGAGCTAACCAATGAAGACTCTATAGTACCAAATCCTGACGGATTACAATCAAAATGATCAACTTTAGGATGAAGATCAAATTTGAAGGACGTGATGGAATCTGCAGGAAAAAATTCATCATCACGGGAGTTGAAAATTCTAGAAGCATAATCAAACACAGCAGGAACACTGATCCGCGGATCTATAGGAGAGTTGAAAGACTCAACATTGTTAAGATCGAAATCCAAATTCAAATCGGGGCTGGAAATAACTGCAACTAGATCAATGTCCAAATGAATGGCAGACTACATTATAGACTCTAGGAAAACTTCATCAGAAGGAAGTATATCATCCCATATAGAACACGTATCCAAACATTTAGATGGAGGTATCACCCTGTCAACTGTCGGGACCTAGTCCCAGTAAGGTAAGCATGAATTTAGAGGCCTCTTCTCAATAGCAATTGGACTCAAGGAACAATATGCCACATAATTCCCACGTGACATGGTAGTGCCTACTGATGAGGGATATACTTGGTCTACAATTGGGTGATAAGAGGGATCAACAATGCAAGCTTATCGATAATGACAATGCTTTTGTTTTGAGGAAAATGCATCATAAGAAAGAGTGTAGACGCAATAGCATGCATAGAATATCCATAATCACGCCTGAGGATCATATCAAAGTCCATAGGGTCCTTTAAAACCATAAAATCAACTAAGACTATTTTTTCACCCAAAGTAACAGGTACCTGAGGGGAATCCCACTGGTTCACTAGGTATTCTATTGAAAGTCAATGGCCAATTAATAGCCAGAACAAGTTAGGGAAAGATAAATCTCTCCAAGCATAAGGGGATAAGATACTAACAGAGGCTTCTTCATCTACAATACATCGATGAACCACATGGTTTCTAATATCAACCTTTATCTGGAAAGGTGTATACTAAGGAAGACGAGGCCCAGCTATATTATTCCAATCAAAGGAAATGATCCTAGAGATTTGTAGGGGTTCACTCAGCACAAATGAAGTGCCCCCTTTTTTAGAAACATCTAAATTGGTAATGTAGAAGACTTCAGGGTTAGGTGCATCAGTTTTCGAAGGACTGATGAGATTGGTCGAAGATTGCATCGATTCGATCACTTCACTCTCTGAAGGAAGAGTAGGGTTGACCAAAGACTATTTTGGTTCAACCACTTTATCATCCAAAGGTTGAATAGGCTGATGGGAATCTATAGACAATTAAGGAGCAGAGGATCCTTCAGACATGGACCACACTCTCTGCACCTCTGATATAGTAGGGCACAGGTGAGTAAGGTGATATCCCTTACAAAGTGTACAAGGGAAATTTGGCTTGCATCCTATAAGATTGGACTCCTTTACAACATCAATACTCTCAGCATGACTAGCATTGGCTGACAGAATGGCCCCAACATGACTTGCAGTGGTTGTTTTCTCAGAAGCAGAAGACATTTTATCTATGGACCACACTTTTTTCACTTCTGGAAGTACAGGGCACAAATAGGTTAGGTAGTCTCCCTCGCAAAACCTACAAGGGAACTTAGGATTCTGTTTGTTAGGTTTGTCAACAATGTCAACTTTCTCAGCATGACTTGCAGTGGTTGATTTAGTGTCTCTAGTATGACTCATAGTAACTAGTGACTTGTCATTAATATGACTAGCAATGATCAATGATGCATCCTCAACATGACCAACAATGGTTGAATACATAATTTCAATATGATTCATAGTGAATGAAATTTTTCTTCCAGCATGACTTGCAGAGGCTGGTTGCATATGTTCAGTATGAGTTACAATGACTGAATGAATTCCCCCGACATGACCTCTATAGGTTGGGTGCGTGCTCCCAGCATGACCTACAGAGGCTGGGTGGTTTCCCCCTTGCTTTGGCATCTTCTCCATATTCTACCTCTATCTATTCCTTTTAGACTTTTGATTACTAGTATTACTACTTTCATTACATGAGGTAGAGGGAGGAGGAGAAGATGTTAATGGAAAAGAAGGCATAGGGTTCTGATGCTCTTGATTTGAGGTACTTACTTGAGAAGCGTCAAGATCATGAAAGGCATTCGGAGTGGAAAACAACCAAAACGGTAGACCTATAGTGAATCCCGGAATATTCAAGGTATCCATTAAGGGAGTACCAATGTTCTCAATGAATGGAAAAGCACAAGGATCCCCCTGAATAGGGGTCCCTTGATTGGTGCTCACCGAAATGCTAGCCATATTTTCTGAATCAACGAGAAAGAAAATATCTAAGGCCAACTAAGAACAAGCAGCACAAAGAGCACACCACTAGAAATTTCCTAGGTAATCCAAACCAGGAAAATAGATGCCTTCTGGAGGGAAGTTTGGGATGATTAGGGCCCAGAACAAACCAACGAAGGATACCTGGAGTCCATAATACAGATTCTTCGAGTGAAATCATTTGAATCACCGACCACCCTCCCAAATAACTGCAAGGGATTTCCTCCCACGTATGTCCTAGGTATAGTGGAAATAGCCTTCCACCGTCACCTGTGTATGAATCCTAGAGTCTGGATATTAAGGCTACCAACCTTGCAGAAAGGGTTTGAGGGGACAGTCGCAGGTTGAATTAATGCACAAGAGCAGGGTAACAAAGCCCGAAACTCAAAAGCACCAAAAGGTACTAATAAGTCCCCGTACGTGCACCAATCCTGGTATATGCTCAATTGAATATCAGAGGGGTATCTCCGCTACCCAATCTTGCATGACCTCGTGCTTGAATCTGGTGTTAGTGGACCTTCTTGATTCACCTTCCACAAAGATGGATTTTCTCCCTAGAAGAATGACACCTATGTTTTGACAAGTTAGAGTGATCGTGGAGGAGTTAATTCACAACTCCCTACCTCCACAATCCTACTTATGCTATTATGTGTGTTTCTAAACTAGAAGAAAACCTAAGATCCTATCCAAGTTACTAATTGCTAGCTTTAAAAATGTACTTCAAAAACTTTCAGAAGAATTAAAACAAGTGCAAATAAAGAAAGATATCCTTTAACTTAAACATGAAGCACTTAAATTACCACAAATATGAACTCTCCCACTCTCCATTTCTTTTCAATGCAAGTCCTAAACATATAATCTGGAAATCATATGAAAAAAATTTGTATCCAATACAATTTAAAGTTTTTTTGAATGCAAAAGGTAAAAATTTAAAGTCTAATGTGCAAAATCAAACTTAAAAAGTAAGCATACGACTACTCAAACAACTAGCTATGCAAAAGAAAATTTCTTGTTTTTTGATGCAAAGCACTCCTAAATCCTTTAAGTCACTTGCAGAGTATTCTACCAATACTAACTTATAAAATGAACCAAATTTTTATGCTTTTCAAGGTGAGAACAAAACTGAAATTCAAAGTGACACACTACCAAAGCAAATGTGAAAAACTTTCAGATCTCCATATTAAACAGTGAAAACAGCCATAAACCTTTATATTATTATCATGTAAGCATGCCAAAAATTGGGAAAAGTATACACGAAGGACTTTTATACCCAATCAAAGAAAAGGACCTACTAAGAAATATGGTTTGGTAAAGCTAGGTTTGCACATAAACAATGCAATCAAGGTCATAAACAATAGAAAAAGACACTTGAACTTTCACTACAAAAGAGATGCCAAAAGCATAAGGAAGGACAAGAAACCAATATAAAGAGAAATTTTCACTCAAATAGATACAAATAGGGTCAAATAGACTCAATAGGTTCCAAATCGAGTCAAATTGGAGCAAGTAGATTCAATTAGACTCAAATTAGGGTAAAAAACACCAAACTAGTTCACAAACCCCCAACTTGGGTCATCAAGCCCCAAATTCTTCCAAGAAAGCCCAAATTTATTCAAACATATCCCAAACATAAAAATACAATCAATCAAGAGACAAGACAACACTTCCAAGGGGTCCTACACAGTCCTAGGATCAGCAGGGACTCCAAAAAATGCAATCAAAACCCCCCCAAAAGCTCCAAAGTTAAAAAAATCATGTACAAGAGGTACCTGCGAGTGTAAAAGGGTAAAAATAGCGAGGGACCCGCAGGTTTAAAAGGATTAAACCCGCAAATATATCTCAGACCCACGACTGTAAGTACCAGAAAGTCGCGAGTATGAAGAAAAGTCCAAAAATTTGCAAAATTCCACTCAAAAACTGAGTGAGGAAGGGTCTAACAAATATTAATGACTGGTCCTAACATGAAATTAAACTCATACCTTCAAATATACCGAAAAAATGGACTTGGATACCCCAAAGCAGATAGGCTTCTCCCCAGTGGAGTCGCCAGTTTTGTTGTTAGGAAAAGTGTTCCTATAGTAGGGGTGAGACTACCAACGTACTGGGGTAAAAGATAGACATACAAGATTCTGCAACTATAATTATTAAGAAAATAGATTAGGTTTTAGGGGAATGTGTACCTTATTCAGAAGTTTGATCGAAGATTCTCCTCTTGTTCTCCAATGCAACAACCTGCAAAACAACTACAAACCTTCCTCAAACCAATTTAACTACAAATAAAAGATTGATATTCATAAGATAATAAAACATCAAATTGTAATCAGATCTGAAACATACATGAACAAATCTATTTGGAAAGGAAGAATGTATGATATTTATTAATGAATGAAGCAAGTACATCAAATTATACCTTCCTTCAAGCATGGCACTTCATGAAACCAAGATTCAAGGTCCTCTCCTCCTCTTCTCTAAGGATCCCAACCTCTGATAAGATGTTCTAGGGTTTACAAGAAACTAGGGCACAAGACAGGGGGATGTGAATCCAAATTCCTCCAACATAACACTATAATGGGCTTGATCTAATTTCATGGTCTCTCTCCCTCTCTTATATAGTAAGTGAAGAAGATCTGGTCGAATAGGAAGTAGTTACAACCGAAGAGGAGGTTCCAAAACTACCCAAAGTAACCATTTTTCACGATTTTATACATTTTTTAGTGTTTCTGAGGTACCCACGAATTTGCACATAGAAAACTAGAGGGTGCCTGCGACTTTTACCATATGAAACCTGCGTATTTTTGGGAAACCCGTGGCTTATACCATATGCAACCAGCATTTTGTGGAAAATTTGTCAAAACAACCTTTTATGGGGGTTTTTTGGAGAAGTTTTGGTCTCCAAAATTGTTCCTAAGGTTATTACCTATCAAATAGGCCATGAATTAGGTAAGTCCATCCATCTAAACTCCCAAATATGGCTCTTCCATCCACAAATTTCCTTTTTTGCGACTCATAATAATCTCATGAAGTATCGTCATGCGACCAAAAGATGTAAGTGTCGCCACGGACGGAGAAGTGCCAAGTTTGGTTATAACAATCCCCTTTATTTCCCCTTTTCTTATTGTTGGGTTTCTGAGAACTCTTTTGATTTGACTGCACATACTGTACAGTTTTAGTTTTTTTAGGGGAGGATGCAATAGTAGTTGCTTCTGCAGCAAAATACTTTACAGAGAGTGCATGAACTTGTTTCTATAAAGCTTCTAATGCGGATGAGTCAGCTGAACCCACAATGCCATCAACATGTGGTCCAGGTTTTGGCTTTCCAAGATCAATGTTTGCCCTAGGTGCATCGGGTATGCTTTAATAAAGTATACCAGATTGAGCATAAACCAAGTCAAGATGTTGGGTCCTTAGAATGGCTTCTTCCTCAGAAGTAACCCCAGAAGTTGAAACATCCTTAGAGATGTAAAGTAACAGTGATTTCAAGAACCACTCCAATAGGAATCCCAATGGAATATCAGCCTTAATGAATCGTTTCTGTCTTATCCACTCCTGAATGTGATTAGATAAATGAGTGGCCTTGTTATGTCTAAAAGTAGAGAGAAGGTTTGTACCGGCATCACACCAAACAGGAAGTTGGAAATGGTTCAAGAAGACTGCCGCCAAATCACAAAAATTGTTATAAGCCACAGCCGGTAACTCGATATACCATTTGGCTGCAACACTAGTTAAGGTCCTTTGAAAGAACCTCAAACGAGTTGAGTCATCATTTACGAGTTCAAGGAGCACCACAAATCAAATGTCGTAACATAGTCCCCTGGGTCTTCACCAGTTTTCCTTCAATATTTGGAATGTCTGAAGGGAGTTTGGTTGGGACCAGAGGCCAAGAAGGATTATGTCACACTAGGTCATTCATCATTTTTTGAAAGATTTGGAAAATTCAAAGTTTCGAGGAAAGGTAAACGAGGCCTAGCCGATGGCATTTGGTTTGCTGGAATCTAGTAAGGAGAACCTCCAAATCCATAACTCCCATAAGGTTGGTTGGGGTTGTCCCCAGCCATCGGTTGTGATGAAAAAGTATTTTGAAAATTGCTCTAGCCATACGATAGCGAATTACTTCCTTATGTCCCAATCCATTGCGACTGAGTGTAAGTTATACTTCAAAACAGAGTATAAGTGTTGCTACCTCCTCCACCAAAAAGTGAAAAAGGAGCACTCCCTACAAGCACATTTGAGGTTTGAACATTTGCAAAATGTACATTAAATCCTGTAAAGGGATTGAAATTCTGTTTTGGTGCAATGGAAGGGGTAGGCATTGAGCCCACAAATGGTGCAGAAGAGGTTAAGTTAGCTATTAAGACCATAATTTGGTCACTTAGAATATTGTCTTAAGAACATTATTTATATCATCCTCACAAATTGTTCCTTAGTTGGTCGCCATATGAACAAATATAAATTGTAGAATATTTCTTCTCATTGCAAGACCCAATTCAAGAAATTGAACATCGATATAGATCCACCAAATGCCGTGATGACTATTGCAGAAAATGTGTACCAAAATAACTTGTAGCAACTTTTCCCTTTTTCAATGCATGGCCCAAATATTGAATTTTTGCTTGTTATTCTCATCAAATTTAATGTTGTATCATGCATTCTTAATTATATAACATAAACAATACCACTGGCTTAATCAAGCGAGGTCATTTTCAATTCTCACACATTGATAAATTCAATTATCAAATGTTTACATATTCTTTTGAATTTTCCACTTATGGCTACCATGCTTCACTGCACCAAGATAAGCAACGTGTGTTGCAACCAAGGTGGGGAAGTAGTTGATGTAATGCTTCTAGCTACATTAAGTTTAGAAAAAGTTTGAAAAAATTGGTTGATTATATCTTGTTAATTGATTTTACCTCAAAACAACTCACATTTGACCTAATGGAGACCCGAGATTGATTCCCTGTGGGGTTGTGGTACTGCAAGTACATAATATTTGGTAAATAGCTACAAAAAATCATAATTTGGATGTATTTAGTTTAAATGGAATTAATAGAATAGTATCAAATACCATAGGATTACTTACCAATTCTCAAAATCAATTACTATTGAGTTTGTTTTATAGGTGAAAATTGATGAAGTGGGTTTTATCTGGTCATGTTTTCCCTAGTGATTAATACAATGTTGTTGTTGAAATGTGCAGAATAAATTACAGTTTCAGTGTGCTAGGTGTTCGATATGACTAATTTTCAAATTCACTAACTATGTACCAAGTAATATACTTAACCATTATCCACATTATATTAACTTACCAGGCTAAATCTATTAAGCGGTGGTCCTTGGTTTCAAATAGACTCTAGAGTTATTTGATAATTTGACATGAGTGGTAATTTGTCCTTATGTCATTTAGTTAATTTATTTGATCCACTATAACAAGATAGTAACATAGGTGGAGGTACCTACCTACATGGCACCTATGTACTAAAATACAACATAGAGCTTTCCATCAATATTGTTGAGGTTATCACATCAAAGGTGGTGTGACCATATGAATATTATGTACTGCAAAAAATATGGAAAAAGAGTCTACAATAATAGCATGATATCATAATGAAGAAATAATACCTTGTTGAGGAAGGCTTGGTAAACATGGGTTCACAAATTACATGCATATTGGACTTTGAGGCTTTGGCATGAGCTATTGGTTTCAATCCTAAAAAAAGTAATTTTTCTTCTTTTCTTCCTTTGTCATAATCCTAGTTTGAATTTGACAAGGGACATTTCCTCATAATATGTGCATACAGTAACCTTGAATGATGTTACCTAATTATTAAAACCTTACCATGGACATTTCTCATGGACGGTTAAAATTCATCTTTGTGGCTAATGTGAAAATGCTAGCAGTAAGCCTCACTTCTATCAAGTTGTTATATATATTAGAACATTGAATGTTGTTGTTGTCTACTAGTTGGACTACACATATTACTATTAAGAACAATATCTCCTTGAAGTGAACCCTGTGGAAGTTTCCTACTGTATGATGAATCAGGCTTACGATTTGTAATCTCATGTGTTCCCCCCCTAATATTGCATGGGTGTCCACTTAGGGTTACATATTTATCATGAGCTAGTTTGTAAATTATGTTGTTTTGTATTAATATGTCTTCATGATTAGAATATAAGCCACTACACATGAAGAATGCTCAGATGTAGTGTTTTTTTTTTTACTTACTTCCTAAAGATATGAGCATTCTCATTCATGAAACAATACTAAGAAGTGATTTTGGGTATTTTTGGACAAATTTGGGCTTGGTATAGCCATATTTCTACCTTCATACACTAGTAAAGACTAAATATGGGAACATAAGTAGCAGTAAGAGGCACTTATGAGCATTATGGGAAATTATAGGCTTGTTGTTGATCTCAAACAACAATCAAATCACACAATTTCCAATCTAAGTAATTTTTGGGCATGACCATGCCCTCATACAACAAATAAACCTGGTGCTCACCTCCAAACACATAATGTACAATAAATAAACAGTGGTTTTTAAGCAGGTACCTGATAAAATTTGTAATGTAACCCTTAAATTAGCAAGCTTGGGTAGCTTTCAGTGGCCAAGGAGCAATTTTTTTAGGGTTATTTAAGACCTGTAGCATTTAATGTGTCCTATAGAAAATACAACATCATTTGGAGACCTTACTGTAGCCCCAAACATCCATCTTCTAAGGAGTCATGAGAAATCTAACATTAGTAATATGTCCTATTTCTGAATCTAGGAAACTTCTAAACATGATGCAGTGAGGTTTCATATAGCAATGACCTTAAATGCCTAGTTCTCTATGACAAATAGTTAAATAAGGTTATCATTATAGCATTTTTTCCATAAGAATAAGATCTGGATACCATGAAAGGAGCATTTGGATACTAGAAATGAATGGACCATGATTAGAAGATCAATATTCCAGGGCATTGATCTAGCATCAAAAATCGCCATCAATTTCAATAGGGATAATAATTAGTGGGAAAGTACCTAGCTTCATATTTTGTCTAAGAACAACATGAAGAGGAAGTTGGGGGAAACTTCTGCACTTAGATCTACTAAACTTGTGGTGAATGGAGTGCTTGAAACTTATCATATACATGGGTACAAACATAAACTATTTTCTAATTGATACCTAAAATTAGCTACTTTTTACACTTAAATATAAGAACAAAAACCATAACTACATAGATCAATTTATAAATAAAGACACCAATTTTAAGCGATGCCATATCGAGAAAATAAATACCATGTCTAGAAAAATGGATTTTTCAAAAAACAAATGCTCCTTGGCCACTTAAAGCTACCCAAACTTGCTAATTTAAGGTTTGCATTACTAATTTTCTCAAGCACCTTATTATTAATTAATTTAGTCCTAATAGCTAACTTAGTCTTCTAATAGCTTAACCAATCCTAATTTATCTATTGGGTTGTTTCATGAGGTATATAAGCAAGGAGTTGACAACAATGAAGGGGCTCACCTTGTAAATAAACTTGTTGAAAAGGTTGATGTGCATAGTTATAGTTCTACCGATATGGTGAAGAAACATGATACCCAAGAAAACACTCGTACTCTAATAAGTCAAAATGTCAAACATAGCAAAAAGGGTAAGAAAATGAAATGTTTACAATATCATAACAATAAAAAGGATATTACTGAGAACCTTGAGGAAGTGGAATGTGGATGAGCCAGTAATAGCTCAAAAATGGGAGGTGTTGCAAATTACTTTAAGGGTATATCTTCTAAAATTATAGAGAATATTGCTAGCCTACCTGCAGATAGCAATAAGAAAAATTCTAATGAAGGAGGCAGTGGTGGATATGGGGATTAAGACACCAAAAATTAAAAGCAAGGGATGGAGCATACAATTCTAGTTGCACCAGAAATAAAGAGATTTATCAAAGAACATAAGGAATTGTCAACCAAGTATGCATTGAAGTGGAATATGATCCTATTGGATATTTTTTGGTTATTGATGATATGATTGAACTCCTAGAATGGATTGTTTCTATCCTTGAGAAATAAAAGTAGATAGAATTTCAAGATTTACTTGATCTACCAAATTTGAAGGAAACTATATAACACTACATCATGAGAGCTACGACAAGCAAAGTAAGAGGTTGCAAATTTATAGGGAAAAATTGAAGGGGAAAAAACTAGTGGAGAAAAATATATTGTCCTTGATTCCCAAGGATTGAACTCCATTGATGCATTCCAAATGCACAAACTTCAAGAAAAATGTTGAAACGTGCTATTGTAGATACTAAAGAGAAAAATGCTATGCCAAAAAGGAGAATTGTCAAGTTAGAAGCAGTCCTCTATTTCCAACCTTTGTTTGTGTAAACACTACTAGTTCAGGCTCCAAAATATATGCAAGGGGATTTTCTTTATAGAGAAAGATATTTTATAAAGTTAAAAAATTTGTAGCTAACAATGTTCAAGGAAAAACAAGATATTGTATACAATTTGCAAGAAATGGATGAAAAATATATTTCTTTGTTAACAATATTTTACATTGGGATACTCGTTCTAATGAGAGTTTCATGGGTACATTTGTCAACAAATTAAAGTCTACAAATTATTATAAATGACAAAAGGAGAATCTTCCATTGGATGTTAGTTAACAAAGATTAATAAAGGCTAGGTTGGTAGGATTGAAATTTTCCATCAATTAACTGAACTATTATATTATGAAGCGAGAAGATCTCAAGTATTCCATAAAGAGAGAACTCAGTTATTAAATGGAAAGTTCAACTCAAAGGAGAACTATCCCACTCAACCTTTAATAAACAACTTTAGAGTTCAGAGTGCACATAAATATTGTAAATAATTAAATTGTGAGGCCAAGGCATAGGCCTTCTTTGTTCTCTATCCACAAAGAATGTTATTTCAGTTTGATACCAACCAAGATAAAAAAAATTCCCCTCGTGACTTCATTCCAAGTATACTTTAATCATTTCCTATTACTAATACAACAGGAGTTTCTCAAGCAGGTTAAAATGCAAAGTTTTTGAAAAAACTTTGTGACTTTTATGTCATTTGAAGTTGATAAATCATGTGAGATTATTGTTTCAAATTTGGAATTCATCCTAAAGTTATACACCATAATCAAAATTGTCAAAAACCCAAAGTATTTGAAGGAGCAGGAGACTAAAGTGCAATGAGATCAAGGGATAAGACCAACGGCTAAGCGAAAATGATCCCCAGGAAGTCTACCATACAACCTAAACCTATGACCAACAGCGAAGGTAGGAAAAGCGCTAAAATCTGGGCAAATAACACCAGTCATAATATATAAAGTGGAGAATAGATCAACGGTGCAGATTCACTTTGGAGTGAATCAATGGCAGAGACAAGTTTCGGGATAGGAAAGTGCAGGGGAGTTAAATCTAGAAGGTTGGAGTGAAAAATAAAACATGTACCATGTAGAGACTATTGGTGAAGTCCACTACAAAAAGTGGTTAAATTTATACCACTTATTGTGAGCTCCGAAACCACTTTAATATTGGTTATATAAAAAGGTTTGCTTGAAATTTACAAAGTGATTGTTATTTTCTTCGTGGAGAAAAGGGAGACGTCGATAACACTTCAATTGTCTTCATCAACCCTATGCAGAATTCAACTCTGGGTTCTTCTTGTTCACACGTTCAATCCACAGGTAGCTCGAAACTTTATGTTTTCAAAATTTCTCGTCCTAATGGAGAAAATTAAATAATATGTGTCACTCTATGAAACTTTAGATGAAAAAGAATAGTTTATGGTTCATAGGGAAAGGGAAATTTTCGACTGTGTTCTGTCTATAGGTAGTAAGTATTTCATGGTCCAAAGAAAATTTAATGGAGTTAAAGTCACAAGGAAGAGATGTGTTGAATTTGTTTAGCTCTTTTCTATACTATTTTTGTATCGAACAGACCCTACAATTCCTTGAGCTCATTGGCTAGTGTGCGAAAAATATTCATAGACTGAAAGGGTAGTTATTAATGTAAATACGACAAAAATTCTATGTCGAGTCAATGCACAGACTATTCGTGAAGTCTTAGGTCTACCTAAAATTTTTCCCCAAAACCCTAAGTCATTTAGTGAAGAAGCTTTGGTAAAATTGTATAGAGGTTGTAGTCCGGAAGAGAAATAAAATTTTATGTTACAAGTTTTGAAAGTTGGTCAACCACACGAAAACCTTTCCTTTCCTTTGAATATTGATTTCTTTCGGGAAGATGTCGAGTTAGTCTTGTCCTTGTTGAGTCAAATTTTAGTTCTTGATAATGACAAGTCAGTCACGGAAGTTATGTTAGGTTTCCTTATGTAAGTCAATTAACCTGAGTCAGAGTCAAGTCCAACATGTTTCTTTAATCTTCATGAGTTCCTAGCTGAAGCTATTCATGCTCAGTTGGTGAATTTCCAACAATTGAAACATTTCAGATATCAATCTTATCTCTTGAACGTGTTCTTATGTTCCAATGTTTTTGAATTGAAGTATATTGGCACCATGTTCTCTTCTGATCTTTCTAAGCAGATCAATATGTTTGAATTTACAAATACATCATTTCAGAAGTTTACAGAATAATTTTTTACATTGAGTTACCCCAAGTGTTAGAAGATATGAAAGAAATGTTGCATCCTACACCAAAATGTCAGATAGGTGATTGGTTTTTGTACAAAGAACATACTATTGTTAGAGTGTATGGTTTTACTGGAGCACCATATATTTTGCCAGCCTTTTTGACACTAAGGGTTTTTGCTTTAGAATTTATCAAATAGAGGTTGTATTCAGAAGAACATTTTGGTGTTTTCAAAAAATTATCAAATGTGAAATTTCCCCTTAAAGTTGGTCCATTCGTGATAAAGAATAAGGAAACTCTATCCATAGTAGGAAAATTGTTAAAGATCATGGATTTTCAAGAAGCTAAAAGGTTTGATTATGACCCTCATCAAATTATATATTAGAGGAGACAAGAAAGTAGGAATATATTTTTTGATCATCAAACAATGGAAGGATTAGAAAAAATAGCAAATTTATTGAATTTTGAACAAGATCAAGGAGAAGTAAAAGAAAAAAATGTAGAACAAACGAATAATTTGGAAATGTTGGTTCAGACGCCATCTAATTCTGATATCACCAATAAAAGAACTATTTCAGAAGTTGATAGCGTGGAAATTGATGGAGATGTTTTAATTAAGAAGACACAAATGGAACAACATAAGGAAATTATCAGTATGGAAGAGTAAGTTTCAGTTGTTTCAGGGAAAAATACTACGGGAAGTCGGAGAGTAAATTTGTTGAAGTTGTGAAATGGTGGTTCCGACTTCTGACTTCCACAAGGCGGATTGCGTATTGCGAAAGTAGCAGAGGTAATTTCCTTGATTGGATATTTGGCATTCTGATTTCTGAATCCCGCATTGCGGATTGCGGAAGTCGAGAAGACGTTTTTTGACACCACGTAATTGGCGTTCCGATTTTTGAATCCCGCATTGCTAATTGCAGATTGTGGAATTTGGGAAGGTGTTCTTCGACGTCGTGCAATTGGCATTCCGATTTTCGAATCCCACATTGGGGATTGCGGATTGCGGAAGTCAGGAAGGTGTTCTTCAACATTGTGGAATATTGGTGTTCCGATTTCCAATTTCCACACTGCAGATTGCGGATTGCAGAGGTTGGAGGTGTGACCCTCATCAAAGCTGTAATCTGCAGTTCCGACTTCTGATTACGAATTTTGGACCAAGACATTGCGGATGTGTAAAAGTATTAGAGTTGTCTATTAGTTTTGGAAGAAAAACAAATATAGTAGGTTGTTCAAGGTTGTTCCCCCCTCACTCTAAAGGGCACTACTGAGGGGATCGGGGACATGACAGATTCCAAGAAGCAATTATTCGAGCTTGGTGGTCGATGAGAATATTCTATTTGGAAGGGTGGAAAACTGATTGGAGATTGAATTTCCTAAACTGAAAGATCGGATCTACAACTCTAAGGATCTACAAAATTCAGCTATACAACTTCAACTACAGGTATTTTGATATTTTGGTGTTTTAAATTGTTTAAATTTCTAATTATTGAATTGACTAATTGAATGAATATGCAGAAAATAAAAATGTTGAACTGAGCTTGACTATGTAGAAAAATTTACTATGCTCTAAAATTTAATATGTATTAAAATTTATTGATAATTTGTTTATTATTGCGTATTATCTATGAAATTTATTTTACTTGTGCATGCAACACCTCTATATATGTTTATACATGAACTGAAATTCATATGATAAATCTTAACCTGAAAACTGTTAACTTGAACAAACAAACTAAAAATGGAAAACGGGAAAATTGTTAGATTCTTATTACTCAAACTAAGGACTTGGGGAATTCCTTACATATTCGAGGGTGATGAATCTATTTATGAATTCAAAAGCACAATTTAAACACTTCCAAACTTGGATTTACTAAAAAAAGTTACCGTATTTTGACCAAAACCTATTGTAAAGTCCAAAACGTAAAATAAATAGAGTGCTCCTATTTATAGTGTGATGTGGATTTTTTTTATTTTTGTTTATGAATCCCATTTTAGACCCCAAATTTTCTCTAATCGGTTAGTCTCCTTGGCCACAAGAAACTATCCCTACAAAGGGAAACAAATTGGTGCCCAAAATGGCATAAGCTAATGAAACTAGTGAGTAAGTCAATAGGCTTGTAGAATTTGGATCACTGATCATATTTCCCTCCTTCATAGAAACTTGATAACTTTTCAAATGTGGATACTTCAGACAGCTAATTTCCTAGAAATAGATATTTCCCTTTTTGAATCATGTGCCTTCAATGTCAAATAATTATATGCGGGTTAATGTTAAAACAAAAATGCATTCCAATTTGCAAATGGTTTTATAAAACATAAACATGGATAATGCAATGCTACAAAGTTGTTTTTGAAAAATCAATTGGAATATGGAAACATGAAGATTAAATTGAACATTGTTCTCTTCTTTAAAAAAAAATGTAGATATCCAAGCAAAATTTAAAAAGAAATAGAAAATGAAAATGGGTATTATGTGAATATAGAATGTTATTAATAATATCTACTTTCCTTCCCAAAACGCTATAGACATCCAAGCGACATTTAAAAAACACTAGAATTTGGAAATAAGTTTTCCTGCGGAGGGAAATTTTATTAACATAAAATATAGTTATTAGAAACCATTTAAAATCTATCACCAAAATATAGAGTGCACACTATCTTGCAACAAACCAAAGAGACAAGATAAAACTAGACCCTCATAATATTATAAATCAATTCCCTCATAGAATTTCAAAATGGGCCTTTGAAGCAAAATTGAAAATTGGTTATCAAACATAATTGCATGTGTGCACTTGCATACCATTAGAACCAATAAATAGATTCATGAACATAAATTGAACATGGTTCATCGCTACACATAAAAAATCTAATCCAATATCCATACTAAATGTAATGTTGAATATGAGTTCCCTATACTCCCTTCAAACAAACACAATATCCTCAATGAAATATACAAAAGCACATCTAAATTTTGTTTTTTGAGTTATGATTCAACCAACCCAACACCCACAAGAAACTTTATAGCAAGATCCATTGAAACTTAAGACATTGAAACAAGTCCTAGTTATATAGTTTATGTAAACATATCCTAGAGTGGACACAAAACATATAATTAGAGACAAACACTTTGAACATAGAACATTATGGTTTAATATTATTCATAAAATTAACCAAATATGAACTACTAGTCACAAATATCAACTGAATAATCTAGAAATAGTTGTTCAAGGACATTTTAGGCAATGGATTCTTAATAGGGAGAGATTTAGAATTCTAGTGATTAAATGGGAAATTGTGACCAACAAACCTTGGATTCCACGATATCAAGGAAAAATTGGAGTTCCATTGTGAAAATTCAAAGTACACTGATGAAGTTTCATTTTTTCTTCCCATTAACCAATAATAGATATATCACACTCAATGCTAGGTTGTTCGCAAATATTGATTTCACTAAAGGCATACCAGTCAATATCTTGATTGAGGTATTTGGAAAGACCTAAAAGGAAAAATTGAACTATGAATAAGTAGCCTTGAGATGTAGAGGATGATTTCAGTATGGTGGCTTCTTACCCAACACAAGGAAGGGACACTAAAAAGTCTTCGAAGAATACTTCTAGAAGAAAGGTAGGAAAGTGGAACATAAATTCCACCTAGTGGAAGGGTGTTGAACAATAACACTTGAAGTGGAAGAAATCTTTACGGATGAGAAAATTGAAGAAGAAATAGAAACCCATGGAAACACAAATAAATATGCAAAGGAATTTGCTAGCTTAGAACATGTTGTGGTAGCTCCCCCACACAATATTCCTTCTAGGGAAGGACATCAAGGTAGATGAATTCAAGTTAAGAAGAAAAAGGAAAATGGGGTATCACACCCAATGAATAAATATTCACATTTGGATCAAAGAGTCTAGACCTTATCGAGGAAATCAATAATGCAAACAATAAAGGAAAACTATCAAACAACTCTAAAAATATATTTTCAGCAAACAAATGACATTGATCTTTCAAGGAATTGAGATTGCGTAAGGCATACTAAGATATTTTTATTTCTTATTTTGACTAGTCGTGTATTTCTTATCAATCATAGTGGGGATGATAAATATGCAACTATTTATTCTATTTCCATATAAAAAATGGATTCTATTATTGTTTTGAAAAAAATGGTAGATCTCCAAGGAAAAGCATAAATGGGCACTATAAAACAAAATGAACCTAAAAGAAGAAAGGAAATGATGGATCTAAAGGTGTTAAGAAACAATTGTGGAGACAAAACAAAAGGATATCTAAACATTGTCATGGCGCGAGGAATATATAAAGGTTTCCATACCTCCAAAAGGAAGATTAGTTATGATAAATGACTGGAGAGAACAACCACCTCAATGTCAATTTGAATTTGGTGAAATGATTGAGAAAAAAAATTGCAACTTTGGTCAATACAAAACTAAGAGCATTTTGTTATTCATGCATCAATGTAATGCCCTAACTATTTAAGACAACATAAAAAAAAATAACAAATTCCAATTCATGCGAAAAAAACACTTTGTCATTTATCCATCAATGTAAATCCTTAACTATTTGAGACAACATAACAAACATTCAAAATAACAATTCCAAGGTATGTCAATAAAGGAAAAAATGTTCGTGGCTTATATGTTTTTGCTAAGGCAATTAACCACCAAATATATTGTAAGTTGAACATTCATGTAGTTAAGTAAAGTCTTCAACTTCTACAAAGTAAAAGTTTGAAATTATTTGTAATCTATATGAATTAGTCATATCAAGTATCAACATATTAACTTTGTATGTAATATTATTTGTTAATGTGACTCTTTGCCAATTTTAAAAGAAATATTAAGCAATAGATGATGTTTCTTGGAATAACTGAAAGAGTAAGGACGATCATTTTGTCTATGGGTAAAATATATAAAATTTACTCACCTTACCATGCTTTATTTGAATGATAAAGATATGCAATTACCTTCCTCGTAATGTCTTATATTTTTATTAATATCAATTTTGTTTAATATTAGAATTAATATTGTGAAAATGAATAAATAAAATGTTTTGTACATGTTATATATATTAATGATTAAAGGAAACTTTTTTTTCATACTAAAACCCACTATTGTGCCAACTAAATTCATAATGCATTGACCAAATCAATTGCCCAGAATTATCCTTGATTTGCTCTTCCTATAACCTCCAACTCCTCTTGCATCTATCTCTCAACAAAAGTAGTCGTCATTTCATGAGATTTCACATTATCAAACTTTTTCATAGCAATGATTTCATTATCATGATTGGACAACTAAACTCTTCTATTAAATCAAACTATTTCATCGTAGCAACCTTTCTACCCTAAAAATGATAACATTTTTGAGCCAATCCTAAAATCAATATAATGAAACCTATATCACATTAACCTTCATGAATCATTAGTAAATACAATGGAACCTATATCACATTAAATTTTATTGGTACAACCTCAATCTCTATAAAAGGAGTCAAACTTCCTAAAGACAATATCTAAAATCAATGTTTTGACCTACTTGAAGGAAACCTCTATAAAAACAAGTCAAACTTCCTAAAAACAATACCTAAAATCAATGTTTTGACCTACTTAAAGGAGATGGCACTTACGAATATTTATTTCTCCACAACATGGTATCCCTAGATTTTCCTAACCTTGCAAATAGCCTTGCAATTATGGCTCAATAATAAAGCATCCAAATGTTTTTTCCCAAAATGTTTACCCTAAAAGAACACCCACAACTCAAAATCCAATCCAACCTCTCGATAATGAGAAACAACTCAAAATCCAATTCAACCACTTGATAATGAGAAAGCCAAATCTAACTGTCGTTCACAGATGGAAAAGCAATTTGCCAAAATAAAAGAAAGCACAGCTAGACCTATACTATATTCCGTTCAAGGAAGGAAGTGGAAGTGGAAAGCACATATATCAAATCTTAGACACTTTCAACACCTTTTACTCACTAGAAGCACTCTGTGTGTCTGTCGGGAAGAGCTCGATGCGCCTCTATATGTATGGCTGAGTCTTAGCCCTTTAGAGACTGATTGAAGATCGTTGCTCCAAACACAATACCATTGGGGAAAAGCATTTCCAGTTTTGTAAAATGGCCAAGTCATGTGGATATGTTTTGAGTTTGCACTTTCATAATTTCGTGCAGATGCAATCACACCATATCATGATTAAAAACATTCTTATTTATGTTTTTATTTTTATCTTATTTTATTTTATTTGAACTCATTTAAAGTAACTGAATGGATATCGCAGAACATGGAACTGAATGGATGTGTTCACCAGCTCATCGATAAGGAAGAAAGCATTCCATTTGGGATTACAGCGATTCCTTGTTGGATCTTCAAACATAGAACTGAGGATTCCTTTGGGATTGGATGGTTTCCCTTTCAAACACAAGTGTAAAACCTCAATTCATGTATTAACATGTGATAAGCATATCTACATATTTCTTCACAACCTTTACAACAACCAAAGTTGCTTAATGTTTTACAATATTCCTCACAGCAACATTGAATGTTTAAACTTATAGCCAATGATGAAGAATCCCTCCAGGCATCTTCATGTTCCTCGTCACCGGTTCATATCCCACGGCAGTTGGGTTCTCCTCGTGTTTTGAGCGAAAGGCATGAATGGAATTAGAAAAAGCATGAATCATGAATTCCAGCGTGAATCACGGCAAAATCTTTGGAAAAAAAGCATGAATCACATCGTCCTAATTTGTTGAAGAGAGCACAAGTTTTATTGATTGTAGAAAGTGCAGCAAAGGAGGAAAATCATATCCGTTGGAAAGAAGGATATATAAATCTCAACTCTCACACAATTTCAGCATTTACCTCCTCCTTCGAGTGTGGTTTCATGCTTGATTTTGGTTCAATGTGTGATAGAGGAAATTTTCTAGCTGAGAACATTGTTCTGGTTCAGTATGTGATAGAGGAAATGGATTTCGGCTGGCTGGCCGGACTGGAATAAAGACAAACTAGCTTTAGGGGAGTTAAGGACGCAGCTGAGATCAATGCTTTCTCTCATTAATTGTGGAGCTACAATTTCAGGTACATTTACACTTCTCTCAGAAGTAATCCAATGAAGGTTCGGTTTCGTTCTTGAGTCCTTGCAGAGTGGTTTCAGAAGTCGTAGATGTGTTGAGTGTTGTCTGTTGTAATTGTCGTAGATCTTCTTGTTGTGTTGTATGCCGAGTGTTGCATGTGTGCCCAGAGTTTTCTTGTCTGTATTTTGTATAAAGTCTCTAATAACTGAGAGAGAGAGCAAAGTATTTTGTGTAAAGTCTCCGATAAGGATTTGGAACTCTATTCTGAAATCTCGAATCAATGAGGAGAGTATTTTGTGTAAAGTCTTCGATAAGGATTTGGAACTCTGTTCTGAAATCTCGAATCAATGAACACATGGAGTTACATAAAGTGGCTATGCATAATTATGTACTAGGGTTTGAGCCTTTGGGGATTTAAACATATATGGGTGCTTCACCGATCCTGGGTAGATATATATCTCAGATTCTGTCCGTTGGCTGTGAGATGGTCGTCGTTCAGAATTATATATGTGAAGCAATCAAATGGGCATTGGAATTTGTTTTGAGGATCATGTTCTTATTTAGAGATTATCTGGTTCATAATTTTCTGCTCTCTTTAGTTTATGTTTGTCTATCTAATTGGTTTCTCCGTAATTGTTTAATGGTTTACCCACAGGTAATCCCACAATTATGCTCGCCCGCACGCGTGCGCCCTCTTTCTCTCAGTCGTTGTAAGGCAATCTTTCTGAGGTTGATGACATAATCCTTAGATATATCTTCAGGTGACTACATGTATTGAATTGTAGTTTAAACGATGTCTTTCAATTTTGCTGGAATTTGTTTTTTGGGGCGTTTCATTTATTGGTTGTTACCATCAGATCTTCATGGAATTTTACTAGACGCTCTGCTTATTCTTGGTAAGTAAATTTTTTAAGGAAGTGGGGGTCGGGGGAGAGAGAGAGAACGAGGGGGGAGGGACAGTGAGGGGGAGAAGGAGGGAGAGTGAGGGTGGGGGATGGGGGGAGAAGGGCGTGGGGGGTGGGGGAGCAAGAGCGAGAGATAGTTAGGTTGAGGGGGAGTGGTGGGGAGAGAGGGTGGGAGATGGGATATGGTGGAGAGAGAGAGGGGAGGGGGGGGAGGGGGGCGTGGGGAGGGAGATTTAGGGAGAGGGGCAGGTAGGGGTAGAGAGAGAGAGAGAGAGAGAGAGAGAGAGAGAGAGAGAGGGAGGGAGGGAGGGAGAGGGGGGAGAGGGAGAGTGGGAGGGTGAGTGAGAGAAAGGGGGCGGGGGATATCGAGAAATAGAGAGAGGGGGGGGTGGGAATGGGCAGGTAGGATAGGGAGTGTGAGGTAGGGGGATAGAGAGAGAGGGGGGGAGGGAAGGAGAGGGAGAGAGAGAGAGGGAGAGGGAGAGGGAGAGGGAGAGGAGAGAAAGGGGGATAAAATGGGTAGGGAGCGAGAGAGAGAGAAAGAGAGAGTATGGGGGCCAGGGGGTGGGTTGGAGATAGGGAGGGAGAGAGAGAGAGGTGGGTGAGGGAGAGGGAGAGGATGAGTGAGAGCAAGGGGGTGGGGTATTGAGAGAGAGAGAGAGGCGAGGGGTTGGTGGGAGAGGGAGAGGGATAGGGAGGGATAGAGTGGGGGTGATAGGGGAGAGGGAGATGGGGAGGGTGTGTGAGAGTTTGGTGTGTGGGGTATTGAAGGGGAGAGGAGGGAGAGCGAGGTGAAGTGACGGGGGGGAGCAAGAGAGGGATGGGGAGGGAAGGTGAGGAGAGGGAGGGGCAGAGTAAGAGCAAGGGAAAGTGAAGGGTAGTGGGAGGAATGACAAGGAGGAAGGGAGAAGGGCAGGAGGTTGAAGAGTGTAGTGAGTGAGAGAGAGAGATAGAGGGATGAAGAGAGAGAGAGGGGGGGTAGAGAGAGAAGGGATAAGGAGAGGGGGGAGGGAGAGGGGGGAGAAGGAGAGGGGGAGGGTGAGTGAGAGTAAGGGGGTGGGGGGTATTGAGAGAGAGAGAGAGAGAGAGAGAGAGAGAAAGAGAGAGAGAGAGGTGAGGAGTGGGTAGGAGAGGGAGACAGAGATAGGGAGGGAGAGAGAGAGGGGGGATGAGAGGGGAGAGGGAGAGGGGGAGGGTGTGTGAGAGTGTAGGGTGTGGGATATTGAGGGGGAGAGGGAGGGAGAGCGAGGGGGAGTGACGAGGGGGAAGGAAGAGGGGGGAGGGGGAGGGAAAGTGAGGAGAGGGAGAGACGGAGCAAGAGTGAGGGCGAGGGAAGAGTAGTGGGAGGAGCAATGGGAAGGAATGCAGAGGTGGAGGAGGTTGAGGGAGAGGGAGGGGGAGGGGGGGTAGTTCAAGAGAGAGAGGGGAGAAGAGAGAGAAGGGATAGAGAGGGGGGAGAAAGAGCGAGAGGGAGAGGGAGATAGAGAGAGAGCGGGGGTGGGAGAGAGAGGGAGGGAGAGAGAGAAGGGGGGAGAGAGGTGTGGGAAGAGAGA